>CAJNIZ010046439.1:21496-33950 GCA_905231905.1 Symbiodinium pilosum | reverse complement strand
GTTTAGGGTTTAGGGTGCATACCCCAAGCCCTTCTTCAAGGACAATAGTTGTAGGACCATTTTACAAGGCTTCCATGTTCATCTAGGGAAGAAGGGGTGTAGACTCTTAAGATTAAGAAAGAATACTTGTGTCCACCAGCATATTTGAATTACTCAATATTTGCATGTTGGGGGAAGTTCACATCATGGGAGCGGGAAGTACATTCCGCTTCCCAACACTTTCCCCAGCCGTGAATGAGTTATGTTGGGTACTGCCCCCACTCGGTAACAGTTGGATAGTATCTAATATAATATGGCTATATATAGGCCCTAAGAGGACCCCTAATAGAGACCGTTACTGGGTGGGGCCAGTACCCAAGAGTTAGGCATTCAGCCCTACACCCTACAGCCTAGAAAGTATTCAGGGAGAGCTTTAGCTTTTGACTTCCGGCAATCCTCCTACATTCAATCCTTATAAACCGCTATATGCAGAGCCAATGCCAGTGTCCATTCAATTTCCCATGTCCTTTTCTAGCCCCAAACCCTATTTAGGATTTAGGGTTTAGGGTGTAATTCTAAACCCGAAACCCAAGGGTATACATCCCCATTAATGGGACCTGCGCTCCACCCAAAGCAGGCTGCTGGGCCTTTACGTCCTTGCTGCTTCAATTGGCCCACGAGCAGTGGCAGCGAGTCGCTTGTCAAGGCGCCGGTCTGCGAGAAGGCGAATTCCTCCAATCAGGGGGGTTTAGGGTTTAGGGATTTTACTTGAGGAAATTGGATCCGAAGTACTTATAACTTTTATCTCGTCCTGAGGGTTTAGGGCTTAAGAGTTAGGATTTCAACCCTGATAAGCTTGCTTGTAACCCACTTTGCTATGTCACCTAAGCCTCTAAGTACTACTCAATGCAAGACTAAAAGAGATTTTAGTCGGGTCGTGCACTGAGGGGTTTTTCGGCTCAGGGTTTGGGATTGAGGGTTTGGGGTTCGGACTTTGGGGGCTTGGGGCTCCCAGTTTGCCATCCAGGGCTTGACAATTGTTGTATGGAACTGTGTTTAGGGTTTAAGGTTTAGGGTTTAGGGAATCGCATCAGGGGACTTAGGTGTGCCATAACTGGGCTATCACTACAATTATTAACCGGGCACCCTGAACCTAGGAGCTGTACGTTGCCGTTTCCGGAAACCTTGTCATCAGCCCCATTTCTCTGCTTTTTCAAACTCATTCTCCATCATTCAAATACGTAAGGCGCCCAAAGCCTATAAAACCTTAGAGACCCTACAGAACCCTATGACCCCCAACCCTGAAGCCTGTTGACCCTAAACCCTGAACCCTGTTAACCCTCACCCCTGGACCCTAAGCCCAAAAGATGTTCTCAACTAGAGTTTCCACCCCCAAAGATCTCACTGGACTGCTGTTCAGGAACTTAAAACAGGGGTTCTGTAATAAGGTTATATAGGTTTTAGGGGGCCTGAATGTCTTGAAAGATGTCAAAATGATATGAAAAGGAACTGGAAAATGAAATTCAAACAGGGAATTGGGGTTATGTATGGGTTACGTAGGGATTTCAGGAACCTGAATTGAGGTACAAGATCTTGATCTTCGTGTAGCTCTCCGGAAATAACCACCTGGACGACCTGAAGACCTAAACATACCCACCTGGCCAGAATTGCAAGACGGATTGGTGTTGCTTTGTTGAGGCGGTTCTGAATCTAGGTCTCAATTCCCAATCCGAAAGCAGGGGCCTGATAAATTGGGATTGGGCTGTGGGCTTGATACTTGATGTCGTCAAGGATGGAAGCTAGACGCGTATGGTCGCGAGCCACAACTTTAGATTCCGCACTTGTCGTCAATGTGGTTGTAATGGTGCGCCCGCACAGGAATGGACATCACAAGCAACCGGAATCGATCGATCAAACCAAATGCCACAGCCAAGGAACGGCCTCTTCAAGAATCTCCCACCACCTGCGACAATTCTTTCAGCAGATGCTCTCTGCAAGCGGCTGACGCGCCCAGTAAGGCCAAGAACCGGCCAGGCAAAACATGGAAATACCGCGGGCGCCATTTGCACTGATGCTTCATCAAATGGCATGCGTACAGGAAGGCGCGCTCGCAAATTTCCGCCTTACTGACTTACCGATCGCAGAAATAGTGTTCAGGCCCCCTTAAAAAATCCCTATAATACTCCCCTACTTAATTCCCTATACATCCACCCTCTAAGTAGTTTAGACCCTAAACCCTAAACCCTGAGCCCTATATCCGCCCTTTAAGGAGTTTGACTACAGCTCACATAGGGATGGTCAGAGCTGGGGAAGCATCTTAGGCAGCTCCCCACACTTCTGCACTGGTGGTATTGAGCCCTAGAGCGTAGGCCCTGAACAACATGGTTTAGGGTTCAGGGTCTGAGGGGTTGGGGTTCTAAGTCCTGAGCAACATGTCTGAGTAACTTCTGATGTCCGCAACGCTCAGACCATGAGCCTTAAACCCGTTTAGTCGTTTATTTTGGAAATTCACATGGCGTAGTTTAGGGTTTAGGGTGTAGTCGGCTATTTTGGAGGTGCATGGGGTTAGGAGTCTCAGGGCTCCTCGAGATATGCCGCATCTGCCACCAACTCTTGAAGATGCTCGTCCTCCTTTGCAGCAGCTTGGCGCAGAACAGTTTGGGCTTTGGCCTTACAATTGGGTTCGGGATTGCGCGTTTGGAGTTCGAGAACCTATAAGATGGCTTGGAGTTGTGGGATGAGGGCTTGAGACCTGATACGTAAGATTTCAGAAAAGAGCCCATGTCTTCATCAACATGAGGGTAGCTCCCAAAATTAGGGTCCCATGTTGGTACACCTACATATTACGTGCCGTAATATCATCTATAGCCAAAAGGGGCCCATAATTTTGAGAACAACCCAATGATGTAGAATCAAGGTCAGGATTCGGGAGAGGCAATTCAGCTGCCTTCCTGATGTCTCCTCACCTGATGTTGCCTCAGACCATACGTTGTAGGGTGTAGGGCTTGGAGCTTAGGGCCTATAGGGGTTGCCCTGAACCCTAAAAAACCCTAAACCCTGACCCTAAACCCTAAACCCTGAACCCTAAACCCTAAACCTTGAACCCTAAATCCTAAACCTTAAACCCTTAGCAGTTTGGGCTAGGGTTGCTGATGTTCATGTTTTTTTTGGGGGGGGTTAAGCTTCAGCGCCTGGGGGCTGAGAGCTTAGGATGTGACCACTGTGACCCGTTCGTTGGTTATAAAAGTTGTGGTCCCCAAAACTGGACACCATATATATATATGTATATATATATATAGAGGGAGATATATATATATACACTGACCCATATTCCTAAAGAAACTTATATGCACTCACCCAAATCGACAGTGACCCTGCACCCTGTGAAGCTTTTCGGAACTGAGGCCTGAGGATTTAGGACTTTAGGGAAAGTGCGGCGGTACGAACGGACTTTTTTGGTAGGATAGGATAGAAAAAGACTTGCAGTGTATGTCAGATCCCCAAGACCCCTGGATTTTCCTCCTCCACAATGACACCCCAAATACCAAGCCCTAAGCTTTCCATTCAATCTCAACAATGAACTCTCCACCGTAGCCTGTTTTTCCATCTCAACCCGAAACCCTAAACTCCAATTCCTTTTTTCCACCTCAACCCCAAACCCTTATCTATTCCATCGCAACTTTAAACCCTAAAATCTTATCCCTCCATGTCCTCGCAACCATGAACCCTAAATCCTAGGCCATGAACCTTAACAACCCGAAACCCTAAATCCTAGGCCCTGAACCTTAACAACCCCAAACCCGAAATGCTAGGCCCTAAACCTTCACAACCCTAAACCCTAAATGCTAGGCCCTAAACCTTAACAACCCTAAACCCTAAATCCTGGGCCCTAACCCTGAACAACCCTAAACTCTAAATTCGAAGCCCTAAAACTTAACAACCCTACACCCTAAATCTTGGGCCCTACACCTTAACAACCCTAAACCCTAAATCCTGGGCCCTAAACCTTATTAACCCTAAACCCTGAACCCTAAATCCTGGGCCCAACCTCAAGCACTCTGAGTTTAAGGAAGTCCTCTGCTTGGCGGCATGTCGCTTCTAGAGTGAAACTGAGCACGTCCCTAATCTCCCGCAAGGCCTCAGGGTTTTGGGTTTACCCTAAACCCTAAACCCTTAGGGTCTAGGACTTGATGTGGAGGGTTTAGGGTATAGGATTTCATCTTCAGGGTTCAGGGTTTAGGATTTCACGCTTAGGGTTGAAGGTTTAGGGTTTAGGGTTCAGAGTTCACTCTGGAGTTGGGTTTTGGCATGCAAGGTCTAAGGTTAGGGGAGGAGTTTGAGAAATCACTGCTTGGGGGTTTGATTCTTTTGGGGTTTAGGGTTTAGGGTTTAGGGCTTGAGGCTTTGGGGTTTCAGGGCTTTCAACCAAAGCCTCCATCGACAGAATCACCCACTTCGCCCCTTCCAAAATCTCATGAACCTGAGCGCAAGTCTACAATCGTCAATTAACGCAATCTAAAGGGGGCAAAAAATGTGTGATGCGGACCGGTGGCATCTAGGATACCTGCTGTAAAGCCCCTTGCTTTCTTATATCTTAACTTACTTACCCACTTACTTAAGGCACGGTTTCCTCAACCCACTTCATCAACCCCCAAGAATAAGCCAGGTGCCACGACCAATGTGTATAATAGATATGATACCTGTGTACATATCTTCTAGTAGGTGTATATGTCTCTATACGAACATACACACGATGTAACACTTTGCTCGATATACGTACATGCATATGTAGTACATACCTTTCTGCCGTATTCCGCACATGTGCATAGTGTATATCATGTATCACACCTGAGTGCATGTACCCATGTGTATATACATGTATATGTACATATACACGTAGACATACTTGTATATATATATATATATAGATGTGTGTATACATATACGTATGCAGGCAAACATCGCAGTCAAGAAACAACCGTAAACATGTTGTGCCTATACATGTATGTACATAGTCAGATAGCTACATATACATATACAGATATGTATATATTAGCTTCGTACTTGTGTGATTTACTATGACGTCCCTTCGAAGCCTACTACATCTCGACTTGGCAACTCGTTGAAATCTAATCCTCTAAGCTTGGTCAGTAACTCTCGAGTGTTTGCATAGTCTGGGTAGGTTACCATTACATATAAACATATGTATCTATCTATCTATATCTATATCTATCTATTTTTTGTGGTCGGTTGTCAAAACTATCGTCACTCCGCGGGGTGCTGATTGTCGGCCCTAAAATTCAGTGTACCCCAGAAAGTGGATGAATTGGGAAACGCTTATAGCATCCGTGTAAGATTACCGGCGAGGTACCGAATTTTCGATCCTAAACCCTAATATGCTCAAAATCTTGACAACCCCGGACTGACAGAGAGAGAGGGAGAGAGAGAGAGAGACAGAGAAAGAGAGAGAGAGAGACAGAGAAAGAGAGAGAGAGAGAGAGAGTGTCTGTGTGTGTAACTACATACCCTACACCCTAAACCCGAAACCCATAAACCCCAAACCCCTAAATCAACCCCAAACCCTAAACCCTAAACCCCAAACCCTAAACCCTGACATCGCGCCTCCCCCAAAGTGTGGCAGTGCCGCGAGGCGCAGAATCCCAAAGCGGCTTCACAGAACTCCGAGTCGGCTTCTGCCCGAGAGTGTCGGGTTAGAGGGGTTTTAGGGGTTGAGGGTTAGGGTTTAGGATTTAGGGTTTAGGGATTTAGGGTTTAGGGATTTAGGGTTTAGGGATTTAGGCTTTAGGGGTTTAGAGTTTAGGATTTAGGGATTGACGGTTGAGGGTTTAGGGATTTAGGGTTGAGGGTTTAGGATTTAAGGCTTGTGGGTTTTTAGGAATTGAGGTCTGGGGTCTAGGGCTTAGGGCTTTTAGGGCGTTTGGGAATTTTAGGGCTTTAGGGGCTTCGGTTTTTCAGGTTTAGGGTTTAGGCGGCTAAGGGATTCCCCTCATTCAGAGAGGGATATATGGGTACATATAGGGATGTGCAAAGGTTATGATGCGGAATCAGATGGAAACGAGGATGGAAAATTAACTGGATGCTTGTTATTTGGGGTTGTCTAGGGCATTTAAGCTTAGGATGAGGGTTTAGGTTAGGGGTTTGAAATTTATGTGGGGTTTAAGGTTTGGAGTGAAGAGCCTAAGGTTTACATATGCTTGCAGTTTAGGGTGTGAGCGTTGGGGCGCAGAGTCAGGCTGGTGTGCGGGAAATTCTCGCTATTGTTCAAACCTGACAATTCTGCCCTTGATGGAAGACATGCTGCCTCGAGCACTCTAGTTCCTAAGAACTTCAGTCATCTACAGCCTTGGAGTTCGGGGTTGGGTTTAGGTTGGGTCCTGCCCCCACCCATTAACAGTCTGTAATAGAGGCAGATTATGGCCTAAATATATTATGAATATTCTCTAACTGTTAATGAGTGGGGGGGCAGTATCCAATGTTTAGGGTGCATGCGGATAAAGATAATCTGAATGATGCTGATAAAAATGTTCTTAACAGTATTACACAATAAGAATAAGAATAATTGGCCTGGAGTTTGTGCCAGACTTCCTCCATCAACATTGGGTCTGAGGAAGCTCCTCAAGCCCCTAAACCCCTAAACCCTGAACCCCTAGACCCTGAACCCCTTCAGGGAACCTTTTGCCGTACCCCTTGGAAACCTTGACGGCCTTGTGGCGTCCATGCCAACACTGCTTTGGGAATCCTTAGACCTTGAACTAGCCATGCGGTTTAGGGTTTAGGATTTAGGGTTTAGGGTTTGGGGTACACCAAGTATCACCTTGCCCCCTGAACCCTATGTAAGCCCTTTTTCAGTTTAGGTTTTGAGGTTTACTTCAATCCAGGACTTCATGCACTGACACCGCAAAGCCTCAAAGCCCATACCACAAACCCCGTGCACATGTGTTGCATAACCGTTTCCCCCGTTTGCATGCGCAAAAACCACACAGTCCCTGTTGTAAGGACCTAGAGATTCTGTGCAAAAGAGAGACACTTAGCGCCCAAGAAAACCCTTGCAACCCCAAACCCTGCACCCTAAACCCCACAACCTATGCCCTAAATAGGAGCTTCCGTTTGCTTTTCCACTATCCCTAATATGGCCACTATACCTCCCTATATAACCCCAATATACTAGTTTCCATGTGATTTTTCACAATTTACTGGAGTAGTTTCCATTTTATTTTCCATTATGGTCCCAAATCCTAGTATCCCCCTTAATATCCCCCATAATAGTTCCCTATTTAGTCCCCTATAAAACCCCCCTTTAAGGGGGCTCATATGGTCCCTAAACCCTAGCCCTAGACGTCTGGTCCTTGGGCAATGCCCTCCGCAACCAGGACATCCGGTAGTCTCGATGCGAGCTCCGCCTCGCAGCCAAGTCTTTGCGTGCCAAATTTGAGTAGCGTTTTTTTGCTGGTAAGATAATATTCCCTATATAAAATACTATACCCCAAAAGGAGGATATAATCTTACTCTATATAACCACTATAAATCCCTATATAACCACTATATGAGCTGTAGTCTAAACTCCTAGTATCCCACTTAATAAGCCCTATAATAATCCCTATAGAATCCCCTATATATCCCCCCTTTAAGGAGTTTAGACTACAGTTCATTTGAGGATGTGCGGTTCAATTATGAGTTGTAAGTAGGGAGGATTCAGACTTGGGCGTCCTTACTCTTCTACACTCCCCAAAGGAGCTGGTACTACGGAACTTCCAGTCCGTAAGAAGAGATCTGCGGCACGGCAATAGAAACCACTGGGGAGGCAGGAAATCTGGCACCGCCTCATTTCTTGGCGTTTGGGGTCTAGGGTTTAAGTTTTAGGGTTTGGGGTTTGGGGTTTAGGGTTTAGGTTTTAGGGTTTGGGGTTTAGGGTTTAGGTTTTAGGGTTTGGGGTTTAGGGTTTAGGGTTGAGGGTTGGCGCACCCTGAGCGTTCAACACATTATCTGCCAATGCAAACACCACCACAATCACTACCAGAAACTGCCAACATCAGAACGGAAGTTTTTAAGCCATTGCGGGTAATATTAGGGGTATATTGGGGTAATATATGAGGGTTATATTGGGGCAATATTAGGGTTACATTGGGGTCATATGGAGTGAATGGAGAAGATGATGGAAGCTACTATATTAGAATAGGTCATTCTCCACTGTCCGATTGCGAGTGCCCTAAATTCCAAGCGTCCCCCAAAGTTGGGTTGTACTTACCCTCAACCCCCATTTTTGGGCCAGGATTAACCTATGGGGTTTAGGGGTTTAGGGTTTAAGGTTTAGGGCCCCTTTTTTTGGGTTATAGTTACCCTGAGCCCTAAACCCTAAACCGCCTGGTATCCTCAAGGCTCTAAAAGCGCTCCCTGGCCTCAGGCAGGATCTCATCGAGATGTGCCGTGTATTCGGCATTCTCAGCAGACCTTATCCCAGGGATGAGGGACTTGGTTTAAGGTTTAGGGTTCAGGCTGT
Source organism: Symbiodinium pilosum (assembly GCA_905231905.1). Taxonomy (NCBI): domain Eukaryota; class Dinophyceae; order Suessiales; family Symbiodiniaceae; genus Symbiodinium; species Symbiodinium pilosum. Next base: position 25,453 of record CAJNIZ010046439.1, on the reverse strand, counting down.
TTTCTGAGAATGTTATATTTTTGTGGACATGTACTTTGAGAAGGGCGGTTTTGCTTGAAGGTATAGCCGTGCCTGCAATCCTCATACCCGCCAATCTCCACGCGTTGGAACCCCTAACAGGTGGCTTCAACATATGAGCCATAATCTAAACTCCCAGTATCCCCCTGAATAACCCCCCATGGAGCCCCATCATAGTCCCCTATATAATCCCCCCAAGACCCCCTTGAAGGAGTTAACAATCTAGCTCATATAGAGTCCACGCAGACGAGAGTACCACTCAGGGGGGGGGATGCTCAGAAGGATCGTATGGGACCGTTTTGAGAAACTCCCTCAACCACTAACTACACTGTCACCTGGAGCCCGAACCCTCCAAGTGATATTATACCCATATTAGCTAAAGTCCATATTTCCTACAGAATTGAATGGATGTGGGTCCCTAATTGGGGACTATATTATTGAAACTACACTTAGCTACAAGAAGGACCCCTCTGTTCACTGTCAAGGGTTCCTTGTGAAAGCTAGTAATGACAGGAGCTCACCCTAAAATAGCCCAGCATTCCAGTTTATTTTCCATCTTCTTGTCCGTTTGATCTCCATTCCCCTAAACCCTAAACCCTACTATGGGGGTAATATCCTAAATCATACCTGCATCCTAAAGCCCTTTGATTCTCCATTATTTGGGGGGGTAACATCTTATACATCCCTAAGGGTTTAGGGTTTAGGTTTTAGGGTTTAGGGTTTACTCACATAACCCCATATGAGCTATAGTCTAAACTCCTAGTACCCCCCTTAATCACCCCTATAATGTACCCCTATATAATGCCCTTTATAGCCCCCCTTTAAGGAGTTTAGATTATAGCTAATATAAGCACTATGTAAAGCCCTCCGGTGGATGGAGGAAATCGTTTAGGGTCTAGGATTTAGGGTTTAGGGATCTTGCACCGCTTAGGACCCCCCAGATACTGCGATTATTGGGTGTAGGTGGTAATAATTTGTGGGGTGCAAGATTTCCCTTTCCATCCACAATATAAATCTGTTGACTTACAGCAGCTGGGAAGTGTTGCTGTAGCTCATGTTTGGGGCTTCCTTGTTTACTTTCAGTACCCCAAACACGGAACATCGCCCTACATGGTTGGTGTGCATGAAGTAATGCAAGATTTCGTCCATCAACAATGAAATTGTTGATTTCAAACCCCAGGTCAGTAAGTAGAAATTTTCAAGCTGCATGGATCTGGACCCTTCTTGAATCGGAAAGAATAGCAGGTTCAAGGGTTGGGAATTTGCGCCTGGTCTCTGAGACTTGAGAGTTTGCAAGCTGTGTAAAATGACTTGAACTCCAAATCCCACGCGGAGAGTTAAAAAAAAAAACCGTCATCCCATCAACCCTCATTGAAAAATATCTGGCAGGCTGTCGCATGGTCCCGTTTCGGCTCCCTGAATATTACGGGCCGTATAGAACAAGAAGTCCAAAAACGGACAACAATTTTGGCAACCCCACGTAACTTTACAAAGACCCCATACGCTGCGGTAAAGGCAGGGAAACTCAATAAACACATGCCACGCCTTCCCAAAATTATGGGGCCCCTTGGGAGATTAAAAAAAGGCGCATAGTGCGTCGAAGTATATAAGGGGTCCCGCTTTTCGATGCAGATTCGAATCCAAAATCAAGTGAAAAATGATATGGAAACTACTAGCTCATTTTGGGTTTAGGGTTCAGGGGATAGCCCTAAACCATGAATGGCAGGGGCTCCAACTTAGCAGCGCCGAGGAAGGACGAGAAAACAGTGACGAGGGCGCCGTCATCGCTGCGGCACACAACCTGCGGAATCTGGAGCTTGTTTGGAGGGTCAGGGAGACTTAGTAATAATGGAAAAGAAAATGGAAACTACTATAGTATTTAGGTGTTAGGGTTTAGGGTTTAGGGTCAGGGGGACTTATTAAGTAGGTTTACTAGTGGGGATAATGAGGGTTACTATATGGGTTATAGGGGTTATTAACCTACTTACTGAGACCCCTGACCCTCGAAGTAGGTCCAAGTAGGTCCAAGCACCCACATAGTATATGACTTGACCTCAAAACGCCTATATAGGAACCCATTTGGGCCCAAATTACATTCTCTCCAGGTACTTGGACCTTTCAGTGTCTCGTCAGGATTACTTAAGGTGGAGAATTCGGGCTTTGAGCGTCTGAGACCTCAGGCTAGAAACTGACACTTTGCCTTCAAAGTGTGTGTTTAGGGTTCAGGTGTTTAGGGTACAGAGTTTAGGGATTTCCGTCCAGTTTTGCGGTCAAAATAGATACCAGGAACGACAGCATCATAGGGACTCCCCAAGATGGGTGTTATTTTGACAGCCCCCATCCGGGGTTCATGGATAGCTCAAGGTTTGCTTGTTGTGGGCTGTGAAGCATGTTTACAGCGGCGTGTGATTTCTTACGTCCTCGAGCGTCCCTGGGAACAACTGATAAGGCCTACACCTTTTACTCTAAAACGTATCATGCGGAGGCATCTAGAAATTGGAATGCAAAGCAAATCAGCCGCTGTTGCAAGACATTTAAGGTTTAGGGTTTAGAGCTCTGCGTGTTTGCCATGGATCCCGCTCCCAACCGTAATATAACATATCATATACCTGAATTATACAAGCATGTCTGAACCACAGTAGTGGTATTTTTCGAAACTAAACCTCAACCCTGAATCCTGAACCCTAAACCCAGGGCCCTACAACCTCCACTACGGATGCTGGAATGGTCGCAGAACATTCCGGCGGGCCATGACATCTCTCGAATTACCACATCTTACCACTGTTTGGAAGGGAGTGAAAACATGTAAAAGACAAATGAAACTACGATATGTATAGTTCCCAAAATTACGGTCCCATTTTGGTACCCCTAAATATTAGGTGCCATAATATCATCTATAGCCAAAAGGGGCCCAAAATTTTGAGAACAACCCATATTGTTGAGCATATACTATAAGGAGTAGTCTAAGGATCCGTTCCTTCATTCCTTGCTAAACGGAGGTATGTCAGAGCTCGCAAACCTTCCAAGCCCATAAGGACTCGATACGACGCCTGCAAAGCTCGAACGAAGCGTTGAAATGTGTAGAGTTTAAGGGTTTAGGGTGTCAAGGCTTAGGGTTTAAGAGTTAGGGTTAAGGGCTTAGGGTTTCAGGGTTTTGGGGTTTTGGGTTTGGGGCCAATGCTAGTCTGACATTCGACTCTCCAGAGCCCGCGTGCCTTCCGATAGCAGAAGCCTTCATGGACCACGTCCTTGGTGTAGCCTGCATAAACACAGCGGCAGCTCCCAAAATTCAGATCCCCTTTGCGTCCCGAAGCTTCAATACAAACTCGAAAATCTGAAAGCTTCTAGTTTAGGGATTAGGGTATAGGGTTCAGGGTTTAGGGCTTAGGGCCCTGGTAAGGTCCATAAGCTAAGGGCTGCCACAAAACTGACCTGGAACTCGAAACCCTAAACCATACCGCCCGCTTGTTGAAAAAAGGGACCACAGTCCATGCAGGCCTCCCTTTGGGAGTTACAGGCTAGATTGTGGGAATGAACAGTAAATGACAATAACAACCACAAAAATCGTAATAATATCATGTAATCGAAAATACTACTACTAATAAGACCAACAGTAGCAATAATAACAATGACAATAATAATAACAATAATGGCAATATTGATAACAATAATAGCAATAATAACAATAACAATAATAATGATAAAAATAACCATAGTTTTGGTCAACTCCAAAGCTTGTCTCGTTTGAAAGACGCATGTCTCTCTTTTTGTCCTTGCCCTCCGGTACTGGGGCTACTATTTCTACGTCTGCTCCTACATCTACTGCCACGCGTGACCTGGACCAAAAAGCCTGAACGCTGCACCTCAATCACTACACCCGCATACAATCCTATATATGTCCCCATGTAAGTAAGCCCTATACATCGCCAGGAATATAGT
>CAJNIZ010046439.1:0-18288 GCA_905231905.1 Symbiodinium pilosum | reverse complement strand
AGTAAACCATGTCGAAATCAAGTCCAGGAATGCGGTTCTGAGTGACTGACGGTGTAACATGGTTTTGAATGTCTACATCTATACATGTCATAACCAGAATGAATAAAAAGGAGAAAGAAGACATCCCTGCCGAGTTCCGGCAGACTGAGTCTTCATTTCTGAAGAGCCGAGTTCATCTTTGACATAAAATGTTGGCTTTCGATAGCAATCGTTGATGACATCCAAGTATTGGGGGTCGAAACCCAATCTTTCTAGAGATATAATCAGCTTGTCATGTTGAATCCTATCGAAAGCTTTTTCCCAATCTAAGAGTGCCAGACTCAATTTAGTTGACTTTCCTTTCAGCAAAATCTTGAATACGTCTTATAATGTAGATAGCCTGAGAAATAGACATACCTGATCTGAAGCCATATTGAGTCTTCGTGATATGGTGGGAGACTGCTTCGTGCATACGGGACCTGATCATCGTCATGTAAATCTTGTAGGCGCTGTTTAACAAAAAATAGGCCTGTAGTTTGCAGCATCATCCGTATCACCCTTTTTGAAAATGGGGACTGCTCTAGCAGGAAACAACTCTTCAGGCGCATTTCTGGAAACCCACCAGTCATTTATCAAAGATAATAAAGTGTCTTGATTTGGGGTATCCAACCATTTGAAGAGCTCCATGACAATTCCATCAGGTCCCGGTTGTTTGTTAGCCTTTGTTGTTTTCAACGCGCATTTGTGCTAGTGACTTACTGGCTTAAAAGACAAAATTTGCAGCTGAGAATCATTGCGCTCAACTTGCGGTGGACGAGTGCTCCAGGGGCGTGCTACTTTTGAGTGCAAAAATGCAAGCATTCACAACAAGGTTCCCAATTCAGCGGTCAAGCCTCTCATCATGACTCACATACTCGCCTTTCTGGATCCTTCATGAAAAAGGTGCAGCGCATACTCCAGGTAGCTACGCATGCTTTGGCCTTTACCTTTTGCATTAAGCAAGCTCTGAACACATGACAAGTGTTTTATCTGCCTTTTCCTTCTCAAGAATAGACCCCCTCGAGGATACATTCCCCGAGCCCCAGAATGTATTAATTTACCCGCGGGCCCCCCAGGATACATTAGTTAGGAGGGGGTGTGCCCGGGCTTCAGGATTCAGGCTTACGGCTTAAGGGTTTTTGATGTTTGGCGTGTGTTCTCTGGAGTTTAGAGTTGGGGATTTCGAGCACGGGGATTGCCGTTTGAGAGCCCAAAACATGCAAAGAACCCGCAGGAAGTTATGTTCATCCCCAACCCATGTGTGGTCTACTATAACCCCCCGAAACCCTAAACCCTAAACCCTACATGACACGCCGATATACCCCTACGAGTTTGAGGACCTCAGATGCAAAGTCGGGTCTAAAGGTCTAAAGCCATCGCGCCCCAAAACCCTCAAGCCCCAAAGCCCCAAAGCAAGAAAATCCTAAAACCATAACACCCCCGTAACCCTTAACCAACCCTAAACCCTAAACCCCAAACCCTAAAGCCTAAACCCCACTTATTCTAAACCCTAAACCTCATAACCCTCCTGACTCAAATTTCCAGGCTCTAGGTAGGCGATCGTACCATCCGCCAGTAGCCACTCCGGGGACACCCCGATGAAGAAGCCGCCTGGTCTGAAATGGATGCTATGGCTTAGGGTGTAAGCGTTTAGAGTTTAAGGGGGTTTAAGGGTTTAAGGGTTTAGGGGGGTTTAGGGGTTTAAGGGTTTAAGGGTTTAAGGGTTCAAGGGTTTAGGGTTTAGGGGTTTAGGGCTTAGGGTTTATGTTTTGAGGGGTGTAGGGCTTAGGGTTTCGGGGTTTAGGGTTTAGGGCTTTAGGGTTTAAGAGCTTAAGGGTTTAAGGGGTTTTGGGCTTGGGGGTTTGGGGCTTAGGGGTTTAGGGGTTTAAGGGTTTAAGGGTTTAGGGTTCATGGGGCTTAGGGCTCAGGGTTTAAGGGCTTGGGTACTGTCCCCACCCAGTAACAGTCTAGTACAGGGGTAATATCAAGGGAGAGATATACATATATATATATAGAGATAGACATGTATATTATATATATATGCATCTATTTACATTCCAAATATGAATATTATCCAAGCAGGTGGGGAGCAGTATCCGATGCATCGGGTTCTTGGCCATTCAGGGAAGTGTTCGTCAAAGTTATTCTAACCCTAAACCCTAAATCCTAAATCCAAAACCATTAACCCTAAACCGCGCAAATTTGGGTTGAGGGTAAGCATGACTCGATAACGCAGACTTAGCTGCAGAATCATGAAGCATTAGTTGAAACCTGCGGATTCTAAGCCCTGGACTCCCGCTGCCCGCAACACCCACATGTTAGGTTACCACCGCCCACACCCCAACGGCTGCCTTCAATCAACTCATAGCACAGATATGGCCATGTTCATGCCAAAAAAAGGATGCAGGGATAGGTCCCTAAACACCTAAACCCTGAACTTACTGGGGCTTAGTAGGGAATAAAAAATGCTGGCAATTGTCCAATTTCAGCCCAAAAACCAACCTACTTTCCGTTTCGTGTTTTATTTGATTCTCTACTATTCCCATATGAACTCTGAGGCCCAATCTCTATACATCCCTATACACCGCTTGTATGGGCAATTCGCTAGTTTTGTTCACTGGTTCCCAGGCAGGAACTCTAAGCCTTAAATCCCAAACCCTAGGCTCCCAGACCTAAACCCTCAACCCTGAGCCCTAAACCCGAAGCCTTAAACCCTAAAACCTTAAACCCTAAGCCTTAAACCCAAAAGCCCTAAACCCTAAGCCCTAAACCCTAAGGCCTAAACCCAAAAGCCCTAAACCCTAAAACCCTGAACCCTGAGCCCTAAAGCATGTCCTCCCCCAGCCCCTATATAACCCATTACAGTAATTTCCATTTTCTTTTCCATTCTCCCAATATAATCCCAATATAGCCCAAACCCTAAACCCAATATAACCCTAAGATAACCCCAATGGGTGAATCTTCAGATGTGAAAGAAGTGGCCTTCTTCTTTGAGCAGGTCCCGGCCTCCAGGTTTTAGGCGTAGGGCTTGCGACTTAAGATCTACGATGTTCCCCAACAACCCCTAAAGAATACGGGCACAGGCTTCCTAATATTCAGCTTCAATTGGGAGATCCCAAATTAAAAAGGGCGAAAGGGCACTACTGGGGTACCTAGTCTAGGTTTCAGGGCGTATGGTCTAGGAATTAGGGTTTAGAACATAAGCTTCAGGGCCTATGGGCTAGGACTTAGGGTTTAGGGTTAAGGATTTGAGGTTAAGGGTTTAGGATTTAGGGTGAGAGGTGTAGGGTTGAGGGTGTGAATTTGCAAGAATCAGGGTTCCCTTTTCTCTGTATTTGGGAGACACGTAAAAGCATTTCGGGCCGGCTTATGGAGATTTGGTTGCAAGAGAAGGGTTTAGGAGCAAGGAACAGGATTGGATTGATGCCTTGCTCTGTTGAGGTTTGAAGTGGGTCACGCGAAGGGTATGTAGCAGTGAGTCTGATAACCTCAGTTATTCCTTCAACTCCCATGATGTTCTAGTGCGTCCTTCCTTGTTCCTGTTCGTTACCTTCATAAGCATGAGCGTGTCTGTATACTGTGTCTTACATCACCTGACGCTCTGGATCTACTTTTCTGTGACGGAATTTAGAGTTTTCTTCCACCAGCAGATACTGTAGCCTGAACCTAAAGAAGCCATACTAAGCCCGGGCTCCTGCCTCTTCTGATGATGGTTAACATGTAGACATGTGTTTCTGCAAAAGAAAGAAAACAGATGAGCAATAGCCTAATCTCCTAGCATCCGCCTTAATGACCCCTCTAGTGGTCCCCTATCCAATCCCCTATATAACCTCTTTTAAGGAGTTAAGACTGTAGCTTATTTGGGGCTTGAGTTGGTCCTGCTGCTGTAGGGGTCTTCCGGTGTCCTGTCCTTTGGAAGCTCCATGCTTTGGGGTCTACAGGATGGCGAATCATTTTCCTAGAAATGATCATCCCCCTTAAGTAGATAGCATATGGCTGTGGATATATTTAATTAGATCCTCATATACCCCATATTCTATCTACTTAAAGGGGAGTTTAAACCTTAAGCCGCCTGAACCCTAAACCCAGAGGTGGTCCAACTCCCGGTGCTTCCTCAATCTGTCCTGCTGGATCAAACTGTAAAGACCAAACCCTAGGGGTTTAGGGTCAGGGTTTGGGGGGCATATGACCCCAAAGATATAAATTCTCTGACAAGTAAGATTGAATATCAGGGCCTGTTTGTGGGGGTAGGGCCAGTGTTCATCATTGGGAGGACTAATTCAGATTCTTTGTGCCGGGTTTTTGAAAACTTTCAGCTTGGTTGTCGGGAGCTATGTAGCAGTGGGCCTTCTTTTTACAGAAACAGGAACATGGTGCAGATAGCTGCGCCCCAGTCTCCAGGATAATACTGAACATCACCCCAGTTCTACCCGTTCGCAACTTGGGGCCTCACCCAAAGCAATCTTCTAAGTCTGCAAGCCTGCATGGTGCCACGTGAACTTGCCGGAGATGTAGCGATGATCCTGGCACAGCTTGTCGGGGCTGCTGTGAAGGAACTTTTCGAAAATTACTACTATAAGGAAACCTACTGCTGATGGATGAAATCTTGCACCACCTATGGGCCCCAAAACTACTGTTCTTCCTAGGACTTTAGGGACTTCAGGCGGTGCAAGATTTCCTCCATCAACAACATTTTTCACGATTTTCCCGTATCATAACGACATGCTTCACCCTAAACCCTAGCCTCCTGATAAGTTCCTTAACAGCAACCCAATTGTTGACTCGGTCTTGCAGGTCTCTTCCGAAGATCCTTGCATGGAAGCTCATGGGTAGCTATACCTGGTGTTATGGTTTGGGGTTTAGGGTTGTTGGGGAACTATTCTTATACATACTTATAGCTACTTATCTACGACTTCATGGGGGCTATCTATATACAAACCTATGTATAAGAAAAACCAAGACCTCGAAGCATGATCATCCTCCTAGCTCTTTGAAGTCTGCCCATGCACTTCTCATTGTGTAGAAGCAGATGAGAACGCAATGTCTCTCAAACAGCTTTAACCTTAAACCCGAAAGCCTATTTAAGCTGCACAGAAGTAAGTGGGTCTACAAACAAAAAACCCGAAACCAAAGCCTCACATCCTCAGCCAAACTCTCGATTAACATTTAGGGCCTAGTTTAGGGTGGCCTTAGGGCCACACCCCAAACAGCAAACACAGAACCTTCAGCCCTATGTGCCTGAATAACCTACATCCTGGACCTAGGTAGGTTTAGTACCAAACGCTAGTCTTATCTACAAAGCACTAGTGTTGTCTATTGCTTTAGTAATTATACGAGACTACACAAAATTATCTGGTTCTAGTTCATGAGTTTCCTTACGCTCTGCGCCCCAACATCCAAGCGTGGACAAGTTCCTGAGCCTGTTTCACAGAGTAGCCGCTTTGGATACGAGGACTTTGAGGTAGAGGGTGTAGAGTTTAGGGGTTCAGGCCGGCTGCTTAGACGTAAGGACTGGCAGGGGAGCCCTGATACGCCTCAAAGTAGGGAGATTTGCACAGAGAATTCCAGAAAGGGACAATCACCTCTTGTCTAAGACCTGATTGACAGTGGAGTTTAGGGTCTAGGGATTTATCTGTTGGGATCCCAGCCCTTTCTGAGATTTTCACATCTCCTTCATGTCTTATCTTGTTTTTGTTGTTATATGGTGTCTACAAAAAAAGTTAATAACAAGGCATAAGCGCTTAAGTTTAAAGCTCCCGCGCCTGCAAGGCCTCTTTGGGCCTCCGGTTGTACATATAGCCCAGGTACCTGGAAGACAGGGCGTGTCCCCTTGCCGACCCTAAACCCTAAACCCTGAACCCTAAACCCAAACCCCGAACCCTAAACCCTAAACCCTAAACCAGGTCTAGGGTTTAGGCAAACCTTGACTTCCCCGACTTGGAGGTTCAGAGGTAGTTAAGGTTTAGGGAGTAGAGTTATGAACGCACCATATGGGTGGATGTCAAAATTATGGTCCCTTTTTGGGTACCCTAAATATTAGGTGCCGTATTATACTGGGGATCCAAAAAGGGACCATAATTTTGACAACCACCCATATAAGATCATACCTGGATATAACTGTGGCTGTCATGTCTTTCTCTCCCTTAGAGGTATGCGCCCCTAGCATTTGCCCTCTCTTTATCTTAGGTATCATAAGGGGATCCCCGCCCCAACCCAACATCCAGGCACAGGTAATTAGTAACCACCCATGGACCTCCAAAGGCACATCCATGTAAGGTCATGACACCGTCATTCTTAGGGTTTAGGTATATAGGATCTCCAGGGGTATTCATGGGGAGCCGGCTGCCCGTGCGCTTGCTCTAGAGAACAGGAATGCAACGCAGCTCAATGACATCGGCTTCTAGTCCCCCTGAAGTATATAGAGTATAGCTTTGGGTACATTATAATAAGATCCCCATACCCCATATTCTATCTACTTAAGGGGGACTATATAATTAACTTCCCCACGCCCTAACAACAAATGCTCCAGCCAGTACAGAATGGTAATATATTCAGAGTATCTGTTATACCCTAAACCTGCGATGGGTTGTGAGAGGCTGCCATTCAAAGCACAGATGGCGGGGTGGAATATTGCAAGGGCCACAGCCAGGCCGACCCTTCTAAGACGTATCACGCATTGATGAGCGTATTTATCACTCTTGCTGTTGTAGTTTGTCTTTATACTGCTGCTGCTATTGTTATTGTTATAACTCTGTATTGTTGATAGCTCTATATATATATACACATATCTCTATATATACTGCATGAACTCAAAGCCCTAAACCGTACAAGACTTCATGCAGGACGAGGTAATAAGCAGACATGAGGCATTTGAAATCTAAGGTCGGAACGATGGGCCCCTATTTTGGGATTCTTCGGTTCTGAGCCTATTGCATACTTTTTCAAAGCCCTACAAGCCGAATTAGGGGACACTACAGGGGATAGCTTCAGAGGGAGCCGTATCAACTGGACCTGAGATCCGAACTGCCCAGAACTGCGATGTGAGGGCTTAGTGTACTAGGCTTGGGGTTTGGGGTCTCGACAGCCTCTACCTATATGGTCTACTGAAACCCTGGAGATCCCCCTAAACCCTAAACCCTAAACCCTAAGCCCTAAGCCCTAAGCCCTAAACCCTAAACCCTCAACCCTAAACCCTAAACCCTAACCGCGTTCTCAAAACTATGGTCCCGTGGGTTGGCCTCGTTAAGCCTGTTCACGTTTCCATCCTCAAGCTCAAACTGTGAAAGTCTTAGTCCTTCTCAACAATAATGGAAAGAAAATGGAAACTACTATTTAGGATTTAGGGTTTAGGGTTTAGGATTTAGGGTTTAGGATTTAGGGCTTAGGGCTTAGGGTTTAGGGTTTAGGGTTGAGGGTTTACTTCTAGGTTTTCTCAACTAACCCAGACCCCACTATAGTATGTTGGGGTTATATAGGGGTTATATTGGGATAATGGAAAATAAAATGAAAACTGCTATTTCGGGTTTGGGGTTTAGGGTGTAGACCCCTGATTCAGAAACCCCCTCCCCTTAATAGGGACTCTAATGGAGATCCTAATATTTCGGCCCTTACTAGGAGGGGTTTTTTTCATCAGGGTCTACTTTTATAAGTAGACAGAGTGTGGAGTAGAAGGAGCTGCGCCCCGGGATTCTGAATGTCTAAGCTATATGCACTTAGGATTACAATGAGGCCTTGCAATTACAAAGCTGACGCCCCAAACAATGGCAAAACAATCCTAACCCTTGTACCCTAAACAGCAACGCCCAGGTACTTTGCAGTTCCGCGCAGCTCCTCCAGATAGAACTTCCTGAGTGCACATCAACGGTTTAGGGCTTAGGGTTCTGAGGTTAGGGTTTGAGGTTTAAGCTTTAGCGTATTCTTAACTGGAGAAATCCTACGTGACCCAGGCCCGTGAACTCTTGCAAATCTGGTACCCATGTTTATCTACAGCAAACATCTGGGTCATGGTCATCTAGTACACTCGGGGTCATCAACAACAGAGACCGTGAACGCTCACCCCTTGGTTGTATTTGCGGCCGCTCAACTTCTACAGCCAAGGCATACAATCACCAATATTACTAGGCAAACCTATATACACCCCCGAAACCTAGATAAGAACTCTACATCATATACTCGAATCAAAATCATCTACCGCTTCATTCTCTATGTCTTTTCCATTTGATTATCTATCAAATATTGGGGTAATATCCCTATAGAAACCCTAAACTACTTCATATGAGTATGGTCAAGACCTGGAAGGGTTCTCCACATGGAGAGCCCTGAAACACTGGAGGTACTGTCGATGCAAAACAACCTGCCTGACCCTAAGCATCATATAGTTTTGAATTTATGGTTGATTTGTATAGTGAATAAATATCATAGGCTGTGTGAACTGATATCTTAGGCTACTAAATGGCCAGCGCTCATGCAGGGTTTTTAGTGTTCATGTGGAGTAGGACGAGACTACCGAAACGCCCTTGTGTCTGAATTAGGGTTTAGGCGTTGGGGCCTGTTTAGGGTTTAGGGTTTAGGGTTGTTTAGTGGTGAAGTTCTTAGAAGGAAAGGTCTCAAAACATAATAGAAGCTCAAATGTTGCAATACTAAAGCACCTCATATCATAATGCATACTCGGCTTTCGTTATTACAAAACAAGGGACTTAAAGTTACATCCCAACATGACCCAGATAGTTCGAGCATACCGCGCAAGAGAACGCATCAGAATCCTTTGGTGCTAGAGACAGGTGCTGACACGGCTTACAGTCATCCTGCCAATATCTTCACAGGAATGTGGCACATAGTCTTGCGGGGTAATTTAATGTTCCCCCAAACCCCATTCGACTTCTTAAGGCCCAAGCGCTGAGGCCAGGATATGGAAACTGTGAGCCTAAGCCTTAACTTTAACATACCATAATATGCCATAATAAACAATAATATACTACAATATACTAATATACTATAATCTGCTATAATACACGATAATATACTATAATCTACTATAATATACGATAATACACTATGATATACTACAATATACTATAACATACTATATTAAAAACCTTGTCTTTCTGCAATCTGCAACTCGACAGCCGCAGCGGGGCGCCCCCCACAACCATCTTCTTTTCCATGATCCCTAAGTAACCCCAATATGTACCCCATTATAATATAGTATTTAGGGTTTAGGGTTTCGGATTTAGGGTTTAGGGTTTCGGATTTAGGGTTTAGCGTTTCGGATTTGGGGTTTAGGGTCTTGGGTTATAATATAATAGTAGCATTTAAGATAGCTCATGCAGCAGAAGGACAGCCAGCAGTGAAGTCCACCGGCTACGGGGTGGCCGTCCACCTTTGTTCTCAACATGCTTTAGGGTTTAGGGTTTAAGGTTTAGGGTTTAGGGTTGAAGGTTTAGGATCCTGTTTTGCAAATCAGGGACTATCTACCCCTAATCTGTGGGCCTAAACACCACGATAATCGGTTTCCTGCCCAAAGTTTAGGTCTAACCTTGGGGTCCAGATCTAAGGCGTAAGAGCTTGTTTTAAAGTAAAATTCTCGGCGCTTAGGAATGGGGCTTTGGGCTTTCGGCTTCAGGCCATAGGCTTCAGGATTTAGTGTTCAGGGTTTAGGGTTTAGGATTTAGGCTTTAGGATTTAGGCTTTAGGATTTAGGTTTAGAGTTTAGAGGGTTTTGAACTTCATGTCAGGGGTGAAGGCTGGCGACTTCCAGGGAGCCCTTAGCCCAGAAACCTTGAACCGAAGCATGTAGTCCCAGTTGCCAGGTAATTTTCCAATGTTCTTCTCCTGTACACTTCAAGCTTCGTTTTGAGCATTTTGGCTTCACAGCGCCCTTACTTCCCAGCCATCTGGTATTTTCCAGAAATAAAAGGACCCCAATATATAGACCCCCATTATACAGAAATCCTGATTCTAGGAACCCCCAAAATGGCATTCCTAATTTTGGGAAACCTCCCAGCTAGAGTCTGTGCCTGTGCTTTGATGATTCCGCAGCTGCCTATGCCTATACCTCTATACCCTGTAAAACCATACAAACCCAATTAGGGGCTATACTTCGGACTCTTCTTGTTTTGACCGGCTGCATCTTCTGAGAGGTTCCCCACGAAGATGTGCTCAAACGCCTGGGCACTGAAAGTGATTTAGAGTGTGAGGGCTTCAACATTCAAGGGTTGAGGGGCTTCGAGCCTTACGATTTGGGTCCTGGGTGCTTGGCTGCGCAGGGGAAAGGGTTCGGGGTGTGATATAGATACCTGGGCATTCTGGCAAAGAATCTTGCTTCCCTCAGGCCTGGAGATAGGGCCCACCCCAAGCTTATGCATAATACAACCCCTATACCTGATGCTAACAGGTTCAGTTTGGTGCTTGTGGCGGTTTCCCTGAACCTGCCAAATCTCATTTCCTTGCCAGTATGCGCCACATGAGCCATAGCCTAAACTCCTAGTATCCTCCTTAGTAGCCCCTATAGTAGTCTCCTAGAGAGTCCCCTATATCTATATACATATATATTATATATAACCCCATTTTAAGGAGTTTAGACTACAGTTCATATGGGGAGTAGAGAGAGATTGTGACAGGGATCCCTCACCTCGAACCTTAGCCAGTAACCTTGTAGCCTCAACCCAGCAATTAGTTTTGTAGCTAGTTTAGTTCGGACAGGAACGGAAGAACTGCGAATCCAGGCCACAGATCATGAGAAGATTCAACGACGCCCACACGAAAGTCAGTAGCAACGGCAGGAAGAGTGCAAGAAACCCCCTCCTTTTCAGGGCCTTAATATTGGGATCCCTATTAAAATCCCTATCCAGGAAGGAGGTTTAATTCATAAGGGGTCTACACCCTAAACCCTAAATCCTAAATAGTAGTTTCCAGTTTATTTTCCATTATCCCAATATAACCCCTATATAACCCCAATATACTATAGTAGGGTCTGGGCTGAGCGGCCTGTTACCGGATACTGCTGCGATGCACTGCCCAAAAGAACCATCAGTAGTCTTGCTACGTTTATGCTGGTGCGGCCTCCTGAACTGAAATTACGAAAGGTCTTGGATCAAACGCCAACAAGTGGCGCACAGCATGCAAGTTTGCATTTCCAAAAACAAGGTCCCCCCTTAATACCCACAATGCTTGTACCCTGACATAGGAATCCCGAAAGAGCCCGAAAGTTGGCACCCAGTCAGGGCTCTACAAAATTCAAAAGCTATATGCGTGAAGATGCGGTTCCCCGCTGGCATTACTCTGTTTGTTGGGGGTTGAGGAGGACGGTGTTCGGAGGCTTCGCGTGTGGGTCCCGACAGAGACCTCGAGAACTTTGACGAAATGTTTGGAGGTTCAGGGTACGTATAACCCAATTATACAGGTTAGAATTTTGGGGTTTACATAGGGTCTACGTAGAGGTTATATGGGCAGTGTACAAGGGTATCTGGGGTTCGGGGCATTTGTAGCCCAGTTGTAACTGGCACTCATAAACCAATTCTACGACCCATACGTCCCTCAATATTTTTGCAAGTGGGCTTACAAGCAACATTTAGGAATCATTGCCTTGAGCCTCCAAACGGCTCCAAAGCATCTCCCTAGACCCTAAACCCTAAACCCTAAACCCTAAACCACGTGCAAGTGGGCTAAGGCAAATAGATTTTTGGGGGCAAACCAAGGTTTCAACACATCCACGAGCCCCCTGGCACGAGAGCTCCCTAAACCTGAAGCCCGAAGCCCTCAGGGTGGGGCCTTAGGCCTTTTCCATATGGACTCCCTTGTGGTCACATGCCCAAGCTCTGTTCGCCGTATTTCAGCCCCTAAGTTCACTCCCAAAGCCACTCCAAAAACGTACCTCCTTGATCCATAAAATCCCCAGAGCCAATAGGCTAAAACTCCAACCCTGACACTTTTCTGGGCATCTTATCTAAGGTTGAAACCATGGGCCCCTAGTATGGGCCCTTAACCCTGGGATCTTTATATACCTATTATCTACCTTACATGTACCCTCAAGGGTCCCTAGAATCCACATCAAAAGGCATAAGACCCATATTAGGGTACCATACTTCTAACCTTAGATCTTAGGCAGAGGAAGGATTCCCGCCAGACTCCTTCTTATCTTGATGAAGCTCTTCTGACCTTGTAATGCACCATGCATCCTTTGACTTAAGCTCCCATGCTTGTAAGCCATGCTTGTAAGCGCCTAAACCCTGCACCCTAAAACCTAAACCCTAAGCCCTAAACCCTGAGGCCTTGACCCTAAACTCAAAACCTTGTAAGCCCGAACCTTTTAAGCCCAAAAAAACTCACACCAACTTAAAGCAATCGCTAAGACGCACATGGACGGCCGGCGCGGGTAAACCTTCGAGGTTTGACGGTTTTTTTCCAGGTGGGTATGTTCTACAATAGTTGTAAGGATGTAAAGGCTATGACCATATTATGGTAGGATCTTCAGTGGGTCTAGTGTTCCCCAACCTTAAAAAGCAATTGAAATGATGGCCCGAGATACAGTCAAAAAAACACACTTCTAGGCCGCAAACACTTGGGGGTGCAGGCATGGTTGAGTTACGGATCACTGGAACTCAGTCCACCCTCTGCAGAACAAAGGATTCAGCTTGAACTCTATAAGGCAACCCATACCCCAAAAAAATTTGAAAGCTGATCCCCATGACAAGACCATATGTATGTATATGTTCTAGTATATAGCCACAAAAGTATACTACGAATCCAATGTCCTTTCCATGTCCTGGGCTCTCCTCCATTTTCCTGCATGAGCCCTGGACGAAGTTTGTAATATCTCCCTTAATGAGTGCCCCCCAAAGCCCTGTATGTTCCCCCTATAGGTCCCCCCCACCCTAAATTTTTCCGTAGCTCACACGATGCAAGTAAGGGAGGCAGAGAGGGGCAGGCTTCAGGGGATGGGCTACAGGCTCGGCGAGCGCATCACTGTCTGGGACGTCTGCATGCACAACCCCAGGCACCCAACAGAAAGGCTCTAGGAATAAACCCTACATCCATGAACCCTGAACCCCTAATCTTCGTGCAAAAGCCTATTACTATTATTATTACAATTATTATTACTATTACTATTACTTTATTACTATTACTATCTATTACTATTAGCCCAAACTACAAGTCTGTGAGCTGTAGGGCCTCGGCTTTGGGGGGCAACTGGCCCCAGAGATGGAGGAGACTTGGATGAATTCCAAGGTTGCAACTGGTAGGAGATGCGAGGGTTTCCATTGACCCCATGATACTATGAAGCTTATTATAGGCACTTGCAAAAAAAGGGCTCCTGATTTATGGAAAGCCGCAATAGTTCAGGACAGTCTGGTTTAGGCAATGGGGTTGCAAAGGATTAGAGCTTAGGGTTTGGGACCCCTTTGCAAAGAAGCAGTTTGGAGGATCAGAATAATTGGACCCAACTATAACTGCCATTGATAACACAATTACAACTCTACTATCGGATTTAGGAGGCTTATAATTATGAGTGGGCTAGAAGTTCAAGTATAGTTGGATGAAAATTGCCCTGAACCTCCAAAAGGCCGAGATGCGCGGGAGGTAGGGTGGCACGGGAATCTCATGAACATCATGACTGCCTCCAACCAAAAAAACAACACACCCCCAACCCTCAAAGCCCCCAATCTCGCAAGCATGGTTTATGCATGTACGTGCTACTGATGACGTTACACGGAGCCACCATGAAATCTCACATATGTCCTACATATCCTATGTTTGAAAACAAGGGCTCCGCCTTGTAAACCTCCAAATAGCACGGGCCGTGCGCAAAAGCCACAAAACTTGTTCGAGAACCCCTCCTGTCAGTACCCCCTATACAATCCATTTGCATACCGACAACCATTGAATCATGGGTTTCCCCGCCACCCCAATCCCAAGACCTCACACCCTGAGGCCCCCAAGCCTTATAAGCGGCTTAGGCTTTAAGGTTCAAGGTTTCAGCAGCCCGCGGCAACCCCAAACCCCCAAGGGCCCCCGGCCATATTCGGCGCAGCTCTGACTGCCAGACACCCTCCAAGTTGTCCAGGCCTGCGACGCTCATGCTGACTGTGCGGGTTTAGGTTTCTCCCCAATCGGTTTAGGGTTTATGGTTTAGGGTTTGGGGTTTAGGGCTTAGTGTTTTATTGGGACGTACCGTGATGTGTAGGGCTATATGCAATGACGAGGAATCAACTGGAAACGACAAATGAGCGTCGCCCAAACC
Source organism: Symbiodinium pilosum (assembly GCA_905231905.1). Taxonomy (NCBI): domain Eukaryota; class Dinophyceae; order Suessiales; family Symbiodiniaceae; genus Symbiodinium; species Symbiodinium pilosum. The sequence continues at coordinate 4,031 of CAJNIZ010046439.1, read as the reverse complement.
CTACTCCTATTTCCTTTCGGAAACAAAGCTTTTGCTTACGACGTGGCTTTGTTGTTTCTGCTTACACCGATTACGCCGGCTTGCTGCAGCTGCTGCAACTGCAATGACTAACAACACCAACAAAAACAACAGCTCACGACGCTTATGGCAACAACGTTGCCACCAAATTGCTTATGACGCCTTACGAAACGCAACACCTTGCTTACGCCAAACCTTCTGAAAGCCCCTATCTTTGGAAAATAAGGAGGGTTTTCATCTCTGCTCAAATTGAAAATATAATGCTCACCTCATGGGGCTTGGGGGCTTAAGGGTTGAGGATTACTGGCCGTTTTACAAAAGTTGCAGTCTTTGGTCTACGCCAAGTTGGTTCCACTTCCTGTGTAAACAGCTGTTTGGGGTGAGGATGGGTGAGGCGTCTGGGTTTAGGGTGTAGGGTTTAGGGCCCAGGGGTTAGAATTGAGGGCTTTCAGGCTTTGAGTTTAGGATTCAAGGCAAGTTCTAGGATTGGGGATGCAGAGCTTTGGGTTTGTGTGGCTTGGGGTTCAAGGACTGGGCGTTTTGGGGCATAGAGCAATGCCTAAATTACATAGAATTCTCACTTCTGGTCTCCCCAAGAGCACACACACACACACAACCTTGTGTACAGTTGCGAACATCACGCAACAAACTCCACGAAGCCTTTTGACGTTTTCGCTGTCTTTGGGCTGGGTTCGTTTTTTAGGGTTTGGGGCTTGGAGTATAAGGTTTCCCGAGAATTTGACGGCGATCATGAAGTCTTGTAGGGACTAGGGATGTAGCGCCCTCTAGTGCGGGCTTTTTTTGGACCTCATGAAAGCTTTCAAAGCTTTCTCTTTGTTCATTGGCAGAGTTGAAATGTTTAAGCACGCAACCCCAGAGCCTACAAGACTGTGGTCCCCCTCATGTAGATAGAATACATCACTGCTCCAGAAGTTTCGACTTACCGGGCCATTTCTCAGGTACATACCTCCTAAGCGTCTTGCGGAGTCGCTTGAAGTCCCATTTTTCCTTGGCCCTGCTAGCGGTGTCGCCCCTACGCCGCTTTGGATTAATAATACCTTAAAGCTGCGGAGGAGGCCCTGGGACACCCAGGAATCTAGGGGGGAACAGGGGGGCCAAGCTAGAGTACAGGGGGGCCAGGTTAGAGCACAAGAGGTCCGTCTAAGCGCAAGTACTTTTGTGAGTCGAACTTTTGTAGTATATGGGGATCTTATTATAATATACCCGAAGCCATATTCGATCTACTGAAGGGGGACTATATCCACATTGCCAAACCTTGAACCCTGGACCGGAACCTGCAGCAACCTCACCATGAAGAATGAGCTATAGTCTAAACTCCTAGCATCCCCCTTAACAACCCCTATAATAGTTCAATACATCATCCCCTACATAACGCCTTTAAGGAGTTTAAACTATAGCTCAAATGTTGAACGTTAAATCGGAACTCACATCCCCAACCCTGCAGCCATCAACCCTAAGACCTTGCTATCAGCCCCGCAAGATAAAAAGAACCATCCTAAGTGCCCGTCACTATTACTCTTACCCTGATTATTGTTGGCATCATTACTTTTACTCTAGGCCCACCAGCCCCTAAACCCTAAACCCTAAACCCTACAAACCCTAAACCCTAACCCTACAAACCCTAAACCCTAACCAGCCCTCATAGCATCCTTGATGGGTTTCAAGGAGCCTAGGGCATCCACCGCGTAGCGGAACGCCCGTCGCATCACAGCCGTGCGGATGATGACCTGCCGGGTACTCGTAGCCCAAATGAGTTTTTAGGGTTAAGGGTTAAGGGTTTAGGGTTTAGGGTTTAAGGGTTTAGGGTTTAGGGTTCTATAATATACGATAATATACTACAGTATACTATAGTTTGGGTCATTCCCCCTTACAGTAACAGTCACCACAAGGGGGTAATAGGACTTATAATAGCCCCTTAATAAGGCCCCCTTTAACGACAGTTACTGGGTGGGGGAATGACCCAAAGTATATAGTGTTTTTTGGTGGTTGAACCTAGTAAGATGATATTCCTTATATAAAATACCATGCCCCAAAAGGAGGATATAATCTTACTCTATATTGGGTACCATAGTATCCCCAAATAAAATACTACTCAAATCATGTGCCTGAGGGAGGGTACTCAGAAGGGGCGTCTGACCTAGAGGTTTAGGGTTTAAGGTTTAGGGTTTGGGGTTTCGGGTTTGGGGTTTAGGGTTTAGGGTGTCCCAACGTTTAACATGTCTTCTAAGCAATACTGTAGCATGTATATCAGGGCGTACGGAAGGCGTTTAGTAGTGGGGAAGTGACTAGCTGTAGTTATAACCGACTTCGCATCTCAGGACATTGCTTGCTCATGGAACGGACTTCTGTAAGAGACTCATTTGAGTACACCATAGACCCTGCAAAGTCTACAATTTGTTAAAGCGGTTATATAGGCAGGCTTGCATGCTAGTTTCGGGGAAGATAACCCTAAGTGACTCACCTAGAGATCTTCACCAACATTCCTCAGCATTTCGACTCAGCAGAAACACAATTTGGGAACTGCCCCAAGCCACTAACAGTCTATAAGGATCAAATGAAGGTCTGTATGTAATCCTGTTAAAAAGACATATCCAACTGTTACTGGGTAAGTGCAGTACCTATACCACAATCATAACCCTACTTCATAGAGGCTCGCCTGAAGGAACTCATCGATCGCAGCCTCTTCTGACGCAGTGAAGGCCACCTCCAGACATGCTCGACTCAAATCGCAATTCAACCCCAAACTCTAAACCCTAGACCCTAAACCCTGAACCTAATTGAGGGTAAGAAAACTGATACCACGGCGGCTAAGCATGCTTCATGAAATCATGGTTCAGGTTTTAGGGCTTGGGGGACTGGGGCCCGAAACCCTCAACCCTGTGCCCTAAACCCTACACCCTAAATCCTAGACCCTAAGCCACCAAGCCTAAATCCTGAACACACAACCCTACATGTTAAACCCTAAACCTGATCCTGACTTCGTAGTTCAGTCCGGATCCTCCGCTCCGAGCTGCGGAACTCTGAGGACTCTAAGGGGGCCAGCTCTGAGGCTCAGAGTGATGTATGATTATATGAGCCATGGTCCAACCTCCTAAAGGGGGGGTATGTAGGGTTTAGGGTTTCAACTCCTTCAGGGAGAGGATTATATAGGGTTTCGGGTTTAGGGTCTAAACTGGGGGGGGGGTTATATAAGGTTTAGGGTTTAGGGTCTAAACTCCTTAAGGGGAGGTTGTATGGGGTGTAGGGTTTAGGGTCCAAACTCTTAAAGGGGGGGTTCTATAGTGTTTAGAGTTTAGAGTCTAAACTCCTAAAAGGGTTTCTATGGGGGATTATATAGGGGAGTATCATAGGGCTTATTCAGGGGGATACTAGGAGTTTGGACTTTAGCTCATATAGGTTTTATAAAGGGTTTGTCTGGCAAATAAAATGAGGATTGGGATAGTTACGAATATCAATGTTTCTCACAACAGGCTCATGATAAGGGTACCGGCACTACACCCTAAACCCTAAGCCCTTTCCTCGCGTTAGGGATCTTGGGGATATCTGGGGATTCCCAACGCATTGTGGGGTTCGTGCTCTGGATTCTGTAGGCTAAGTTCCAAAAAAAAGACTGTCTCCAGGATTTAGGGTCTAGGATTCAGGATTCATGGCTTAGGGTTTAGGGTTTGCCTCCTTCAATGGGACCCCGAGGCTACCGAGTGGGTAAAAGGCCATGTAGGGAAGAGAGTCACCAATCCCCCAAGCTCCGGGAAAGGACTAAAAAAGCAGGCTCAGAAGTCCTGCAGTTTGCACGCACCCAAACAACCAACCTGGTACAGACAACCCCTAAACCCCTAAACCCCTAAACCCTTGAACCCTAAACCCCTAAACCCTTGAACCCTAAAACCCTAAACCCCTAAAACCCCTGAAACCCTAAAACCCCTAAACCCCTAAAACCCTAGGACCCCAAAAGGCACCTGCTCACTCTGCAGGTGCTGAAACACGTCGAAGAG
>CAJNIZ010046438.1:138210-149395 GCA_905231905.1 Symbiodinium pilosum | reverse complement strand
CCTGGAGGCGGAGACACTGCCATGCTGGCCTAACACAAGACCACGAGGGCGACAGGTGCTACATGAGCTATATTGGGGTTATATAGGGATAATGGAAAAGAAAATGGAAACTACAGGGATTATAGGGATTGTATAGGGGTTATATTGGGGTTATATTGGGATAATGGAAAATAAAATGGAAACTACTATAATGGAGAATCAAGATGGAAAAGAAAATGGAAAATGAAATGGAGTATATTGGTAGTCTAAACTCCTGAAAGGGGGGGTTATATAGGGGATTATATAGGGTTTAGGGTTTAGGGTCTAAACTCCTTAAAGGGGGATTATATAGGGGACTATATAGGGGACTACTATAGGGGGTTATTCAGGGGGATACTAGGCACTAGGAGTTTAGACTATAGCTCACATGATTGAGGGATCCTTTCAACATGCGGGGCTCGTTATATTGGGATATACTTAGAGGGTTTAGGGTTCAGAAGAATAGAGAGCAAGTGGAATATGAAATTGAAGCTTGGTTTACACAAGGCTTAAATTAGATTTCTAGAGAATCCCTTAAGACCTATAAGGGTACAAGGGGAGAATACAAGTAAGACGATGCAGAGACCTTCCGGTGTTGGCTACAGCGGATGGAAGAAATCCAGAGTAGGAGCGTGCTCTTTGGAGCACAGGGTGAATCTGATCTGAACCTTGTAGATTTCATAGTGTAGTTCGCATCCTGGCCCCCATCCTATAGCAGTCCTTCAACATCGCAATAGTAGCACTATCATACCTGTAATGGGGGTGCATATCACGGGTGCACAAAACATATCTATAGCAGCCTTAGCCTTTTACGATTTGCTCTTCTGATATGAGCTATAGTCTAACTCGTAGTGTTTCCGTAAATGACCCCTATGATCCCTATAATACTGCCCTATATTACTTCCCTACATAACCCACTTTAAGGAGTTTAGATTACAGTTCACATGTTTCGCCAAGAGCGTCTTTAAGGGAACGACCACTGTTATGATGCAACCGGTCATTGAACTTGAAGCCACTTTTCGGGACCACTGACATGCTTCCGTGTTAGGCAAGACATCTGAATGAACGCCCATCGTGTCGCTACAAAGTCCCTCTGGTCATGATGGATTGTAACGTAAGTTTTTAGGGTTTAGGACTTCTGGTCCCCAGGTAGAATCCAGCTAATGTCCCCCCAACAGCCGGGTCATTTGTAAGGGCTCTCCCATGCTTCGCAATTAGAACCACAGAGTTTTCTCAAAGAAGGCGTGCCATTAGGTAAGGTCCCTTGCAGACCCTAGAACTGCTTGGGGATTGAAAGAGGTATGCAGGGACTGTTGTGGGAATCTCCCATGCAAACCGTCAAGCCCTGAGTTGTAAACCCTCAATCATCTCCAAGCTTACCTCTCTGCACCTAATCTGACGGCCTTAACAAGAGATTTCTCTCTCACCTTAACAGAAGATAGCTCCGCACATTTCGAGACTGCCTGAAGCACATAGAACAAGTGCTGCTTGTGAAATTCTAGTCCAGCGGTGTTGTACGATCGTAGACTGCGCATTTGATCATGACACACTGCAGTCCAAGCGGGAAGACACACTAACATGGGCTTTCAACTTACCAATTCTTCAGCCCTCTCCCTCATCTAGACCCGAAATCTCAAGCTAAAACCACAAGCCTTCAGTCTTGAGCCCAAAACCCTAAACCCCAAGTCCTGAAACCCTAAGAATCCCCGAGAAACCCCCAAGTCGAGCCTGTGGCGCCGGCTGCGGAGGCAGCACAAGCTCGTCCTCATTTACAAAGGGTTCTGGTAACCTGAACACCTACGAAGGAGGGTCTAGGGTTTAGGATTTGATGTTTGTGGTTTAGGATTTAAGGTTGAGGGCTTCTTTGGAGGACCCGGCGTAAGGGTGCCCTGATCTAGGTAGGCCAGGTAGGCAGCAGTGATTTACATACGGCAAGAAGTAGGCAACTACAGGTTATAACTTGGGCCTTTCCCTTCTTAGCCCTTAATCCTACTGTGGATGAAGGACCTCTTGCAACACCTTAACTACGTACTCTATTCAAACGAGGAACTGCAGTATCATGCGGGTCCTAAGTGGTACAGAAACTCCTCAGTCCACCGCGGTACTCTAAATCAAGGGCTTCTCAGACTGGGGACTTTTTGATGGAACCTAGGTACGTGCAGGATTATCGGGAGAGTTAAGGGCTGTCTCTTGGGGCGAGCACTCCCGTATACGTCCTAATCAGGCTCGAACCCTCAAACCCTAAACCCTTAGCACAAAACTTGGAACCCAATCAATACCCCACAGCGTGGCCGCAGCCCAGATGAGATCCTGAAGTGGTGGCCATGATGCCGAACAACCCATGGGCGCCCTGCTGTATCTACAACTACCACAATAACCATGTCCACTGTTCCAGGTGAGTAGCCTTTTTTGTGTGGTTGAACCCAGTAAGATTATATTCTGCACACTAAATACTATTTGCAAAAGGAGGATAGAATCTTACTCTATATGGGGCAGCACAGGATCCTCAAATATAACACTACTCTGGTGGGTCTTGCAATGGGGAACCATGTGCCTGGAAACCTCCGTACACTTCCAATAATGATACGGCTCCACTCGTCGTCTTAATGGCCTCAATATGCGTTCACGGAACTCCGATCCGCAGACGCAGCAGAAATAGACTGCAAGGTAATTACCGCCTGTCCATGGACATGAAACGGGCCAGCAAAAAGCCACAAGACTGCGGAAGCGAGTACCCTTGATCCTATGCCAGGTTATAAGTTGCCGAAACAGGAACTGGGACTTGCCGGACTTATGGCCCTGCTTAAAGCATCAACTGGGCATGTTAAGCCTTTATCCAGACAGGCCACAAGCTCCAACGGCGTCTTCTGATTCTGACGCTCGCGCTCATCTGGCGGAATGGTGACGAGTCCTGCATGACACAGACTCGGCGGCCCAAAAGGAGACCTGTTCCTGCATGCCCTTGAGTAGAATTTAAGCCTTGTGGCAAAGACTCCTCAAACCTCCATATGAAGATTGGACGGGGCGAGGGTGGCTACGAAGAAGCTAAATCCTAAAGCCAACCCTTTGAGCTTTGAGCAAAATATCCTCCATCCTTATCACGAAGCCGGCTACCCCAACGTTGGGGACTCTATATCTATCATGTGACTGTAGTGGGAGCCAAGTTTGGGCGCTGGGGTTCCGCAAGCCCTCTCATTACGAACTCTCGACCCGAGAACCACCTGCAATCTGGTAATTCGGAAGCCCAGAACCCCGCATTGCCCGCTGTGTCCCAAAACATACCCCTAAGCCGTAAATCTAATCCGAGCCGCTGAGCCCCCACATTGCAAGCATTACAATCCCACAAATCATAAACCCGAAGCCCGAAAACACCAAACCCTGCCAATGTCTGTGACCACCCGATCCTGGCATCACCGGACCTAAGGGGCTTGAGCAGAGGAGGTCTTATAAAGGCACGGAGCCTATACGAGGTTTGGTGTTAGGGTTCAGGGCCAACATAAACAAAAAGTCGGAGAAGGAATAGGAAGAATGAATTGACAAATGGCTGGGATTTTATGGGGGGTAGATGGGAGTGTGTAACCTGGAGGCCTAAAGATTTGAACAAGGTTTGGGGGGTTAGACAATAGTAAATGTAGATAAAAGGGACATATGAGAACAATATTGGCGATTCTCCATGCTTCTGCATTACGGTTCTGGGTTACGGTTGGAAACCAAACTACTATACATGTAAAATGAATTATACGCACAATGTAGGTAAGTTTGTTCGCTGTGATCATAGGTTCCTAGGTTCCCCTCAGTTGACCTTAAGTAGTCTTGGTTATCACGAAGCAACCCCAGAATCTGGGGTGGGTGGTAGAGGTGGGGGCAGTAGGACTGCCAAGGGTTAACTGAAGCACATGGGGCCTGTGTGTGCGTGCACGGCTTAGGGCTTCGGGCTTCGGAGTTGAGTTGCCGGAAATCAAGCTCTGTCAACGGGGAGACCTGCATGTACTGCATGTATATATGATTTTTTAGATATAGGTAACCATATGCACGCTAACATATATGTGTTCATCTAGGTAAACACTTGCATACGTGCGTCTCTGTGTATATATATATATACAGATAATTGAGTCTTTCCTACTACTTCGATGGTCAGGAAGACTTGATGCTCCAGACTGGCGTCATCATATACGGCTGGTATGCTCAGGAAGACTTACAAAGTCTCCCGGACCCTCCAGGTATCATGAGGCTAGTTCATCTTCCAATGATAATGAGGAGGCTTCGTGTCACGATACAAATGGGAACATGGGCGTCTTTCCAAATTGAAGCCAGTATGGGGAAGCCAGTGCGGGGGCCCCTTGTTACAATGGGAACTCACGTGCAAGAAACACGTTTTTTTTGGGGGGGGAGGATTTTGTCTGGATCACGTTCCCGAATTTGGCGGTTTATGGACCTGCAATCCGCTGGAAAGTCTGGGACGTGTAACCCATGGTTTACGGTTTAGGGGGCTTAGGGTTTAGGGTTTATAGAACGTGTATGGGGTTTGAATTTTGAGATTGCTGTGGTTGGGTTCTCCACCTCATCTTGCCCCGCACGGACCCGCAAAAAAGTCTGGAACCCGACCTGCATTTTTTTTTTCTTTTTTTGCTTTTGCTCCAGAAGTTCAAAACAGAAGGAGAACGGGAGCCCGACCAAAATTGTAACCCTTCATGCAAACAGCGTGCTCGCGAATCCTGCATCCTCTTATGCTAGACCTAGCCCTACACCCAATACCCTTGAAACAACCTCAATGCCTACACTCTAGATCCTAAAACAGCTTAGCACTTGCTTGTGTCCAGCATTGGGAGTACCCTTTGACGCGTGCCCCTTTTACGGTGAGACTAATTCTGGGTACTGGAAATAACTGTGTTGCTGTTAAGGAACTTGAATTAAGTTACCATAATGGGAATATATAGTAAATAGTAGGGTTTCCCCAATATAGTAACTTAAATTAAGTTCCTTAACAGCAACCCAGATAACCGCCTATTCGGCCATGGGGCCAGCAGTTGGCACCTGTGGCAGATTCCGTCGCGGGGCTGAACGCCCTCGGCCGCGGATAAAGGCGTGCGTGCTGTGGCTTAGGGCTCTGCGATTGGGCTTCAGAAGGTTGGGGAATTTCAGGGAGGATCTCTCTTATGTCCAGGGTTTAGGAATGAGGGGAGAGTTGTGTGGAACCCATGGTGCAGTTTGCAGTACATTAAAAACCCCCGAAGATTAGTGGTGACCTTATACATCAATATGGGAAATTCATGGTTATCCCAGAGTGCCACCTAAGTACTGATTCCGGGCGTGCGGCGTTTGGGCGTAGAGGCCCCGACAGGAGCTGATCGCTCCTTCAGTTCCGATTTTTCTGTTTCAAACTGGGTTGATGTTTAGGGTTTACGTAGGGTTCAGGGGTTTAGGGTTTAGGGTTTTGGTGGTTAAGCCCAGTAAGATAATTTTCCTTATATGAACATATTATACCCAAAAGGAGGATATAATCTTACTCTATATTGGGTACCATGGTATCCCCAAATAAAATACTACTCAACTGGGTTGATGTCAAGGAGCGTAGATTAGGTCACCATTATGGGATTGCCCCCTCGTTTGCTACACATTCATTTTACGGGAGCCGAATTTCAGTGCCTGAATAGCAGCCCAGCCTTGTCTTGAGTATTTAGGGTTTCGGATGTGGGGGTAGGTTTCAGGGTGCAAGAACTCGAACGGTCTTGCGGTGTAGGTATATAATGTGTGCATGAACCATAGGTCTGAGATCAACCTGGAACCATTAATATCGTTACTTGGCAGAAGCAAATGAAGTGGACAACATGCGCCCCGAGTAGGGACCACCCCCTTATCTTACCTTTGTGCGTTCCTATGCAACGCATGTTTGGGGGTTAGTGGGCTGAAGCTTCAAATGTCAAACGTCTACCATCTGGAGATACTGCTTCGGGTGGTTGTTAAGGAGGTCAAACTGAGATACAGCGAGGGAAATAGTGCGGTCTGCCCACAATGGAACCCTAAACCCTAAACCTTAAACCCGGAACCCTAAACCCCAAAACCTTAATGTCCGTAGCAGCAATAACCAGGAGTCCTGACCCTGGCGTCGAGAACCCTGGCTGCGATTGGCCATCTGCCAGACATGCTGGGGCTTTCAAAAGACAGGGCCGCTCAGATCCCTCTGGGGGGGGTTGCGCGTGTGTATAAGGGGTTTGAGTTTCTGGAAACGGGGGTCCACTAGGGACTTCAGGGATACATGCGGATTATAGGTTTACAAGTGCGGGGTTGCCCTGCGGGATTATATGAGAATTTATTCGACAAGCGTTCTTCAAAAAAGAGGCCAGTTTGGGAGGTTTGGGATTTAAGTTTTGCGGTTTAAGCTATGGAGGTTAGGGTTCCAGATGCTCTCAGCTTGGGGTATACTATACCTCTTTTTACTATGAATGCGCACAGCCAAGAGGGCCACTTGCCTTCTGGGGCGGCTGTGGAACTATGGAATAAGGTCTGCAAAGGTACTAGGGGGGATTGTTAAGGATTCTTTAGGGCGGTTTAAGGCTCAGGGTTTGGGCTTAGGGTAGGGTTTAGGGTTAAGGGCAAATGTTAAGAACTAAGAAAAATACTGCTCCCCCAAATGCGAGAAACTGCTGAAGCCTCCCTACACCCAGCACCCTAAACCTTAAGCCCTTTCCAACGTGTAGAGTTGACCCAGCGGGACACTACTCAGGATGTAAAAACTTGAAGAATTCATCCTTAATAATCCTCATATATCTATTATGTAGTGTGCCCTGAATCCTGTTCTGTACATCTTGGCCACTACACTAGCCCATTTATAGACGGAGTGCGGACACCTGTCAGTCGCTTAATCTTGCTTTGCTGCAGTAAGGAAATCCAATCATGCCTGTACGGTGGATGGACAAAATCCTGCAGCAGTGTACTATGCTAGAACACGTACCGGGTCGTACAAGATTTCGCGCAGCGAGAGTATGACACACTTCAGGAACCACGTAACCCGCTGGCGAAGCCTGCCAAAACAGCCGGAGACAGGATGGGAGATGTAACGGGTTGGAAACCAGCAATTGCTGAGCCCCATGCTGCGGAAAGCATGTTGACTTGCGCACTTGGGCCAGTTGTGGATTCTGCAATGCACAGACCCTCAATATTTCGGAAATCTATAGATCTTAGGAGGACCCCCACCCTGTAATAGTGGTATAATAAGAATAAAAGAGGACCCTAATAGAATCCCTATTATCCCTTGTAGTCACTATTACTGGGTGGTGGGTCCACCTAATATAGATCATACACCCCTTGGGAACTCAGGGTTTGACACCTAGCCTAGCTGGATTCCGCGGAAGGCTGCTAAGTCAATGCGGCCCAGGCCGTCGATGAAATTCTTTGCAAGTAGAAAGGCTATTTGAACCAACAGGCGCGCATGCCGTTGACGTTTTCTACGAGAATCTCGCTGATATGGTAGTTTCCCAAAATGGGGAGACCTCAATATAGACCCCAATATACTATAATCCTCATTATGGGGACCCCCATTGAGGACTTCCCTAAGACCCAAATTCACATCAGTACTTCTGTTGCCCAAAACTCCGATGCAGTAAGAAGAAAATAACGAAGCTAGGCTTCAGGCCAAGGAGTTGGTTCTGCAGTGGCTCTTATGGCTATTTCCAAAATGGTCCCAATACAGAAGTAGGGGCAATACACAAAAAACATCTTGGGCTGAACCTTCTGGGCAAGATGAGTACTTGAATGCGAGAAAGCTGGTAAGATAACGTAGCACCTTTCATTTTTGAACGGGCATAGGGTCATGACATGAAGCACGCAAGGTCCCCAGACGGTGGGGCCCCTAGGCCATGAGGATAGATGATCATATGAGCTATAGTCCAAACTCCTAGTATCCCCCTTAATAACCCCTATAGTAGTCCCCTATATAATCCCTTATAATACCCCCTTTTAAAGAGTTTAGACTACAGTACATATATGGACATTACGAGGGCTTACGCGGGTGCGGCCTGGAGAGATTTGTAGAAGCTCCCGTCTTTTCACGTTCGTCAATCTGACGTGCCGCGTTGCCTCCCTTTTAGGGTGCATTGCAAACATGAGACCGAAACGCAAAAAGCTTCAGACCTAAATCAGTGTTGTCTTGCTTGTCCCCTTTTAGGGGACATGGGCTGCATAAGGAGACACGTCCCCACAGACTTCTAAGACTCAAAAACTCTACGGCTCTACGACACAGCACTATTCAGCTAAGACAGTGACAAGACAACTCCGACATTCGCAGGGTCCCTCTACTTACCTACAACACTATCTTGATTGCCAGGCACTGAAGAGGGACCCATCCTTTCAAGAACCTCCAAACAATTAATCCTTTCCCCCCAAATACTTCCCTCCCACTAATATTGAAACCTCCCGCCCCAATATCAAATATTCTTAGTATATTGCCATCTACCACAATGGGAACACTTGCTGATGTCATAGTACTGGATGGCAGTTTCGAAAAATGCGGTGCCCCAATACCTACCCCCCAAATACGATAGCTCTCCATACTCAGACGGATGAATATCACTTTTTGAGGGGGGAAGGAGGACTCTCTCTCTATATATATATATATATAGATTTATTGATGTGCTATTGGGAATATTCACTACTTTGGGGGATCTTGGCGTGAATATTCACCATTAGGGGGAATGGATTAAAACACTTCTCGTCGCACCTGAGAGCTGGAACTGTACAATCCATACATCTGCTCCACGTCTATGGCCTGCATCACTTAGAAGTTAGGTGTGGGTTGAGGGTGTAGGGTTTAGGGGGTTATATCCTTCAAGACGTTTCCAGTTTAGCTGGAGTTAGGGAATCAGTTTATCCTCATCCTTCGAAGTCATGCCTACCCCCCACAAACAGGCACGGAACCCCACGCCTATTCCGGCCTTCCGCACATGATAGTCAAATCTCACAGGTGTTGAACGGGGAGTGGAGGAGTGGCTCTCCACGTAAATCCTACACGACACACCTAGATTCACTCCCCCTTCCGCTTCAGCACTGGTAAGTTATGCCTGAATCATTGCGAATCCTATTCTCCTGGCACAACTCTAGTGGAATGTCCCCAGCCCCATACTAAATCCAGTTCTGTTGGGACTTCCTCTGAAAACTCCCCCTAACCCCAAACCCTTAGCTCTTCACCCTAAACCCCTTAACCCAACAGAATCTCGGAGGGGACCTTGCCTTGCACGATGCCTATACATCATTAGGAACCCATGGGGTACTCTATTTTGAGAAAATGCATTATCTGGGTTGCTGTTAACGAACTTATGTCGACAGTTGCAAAATAATCAAACTTTTGTCTTTACTATCTATCCATAATATGCTAACCTAAAATACCCAGACCCGCTAAAGGATCCAACAAACGGAACCCCCCATAATCCCCTAGTTTCCCCAATGTAGTAAAGGGTCCATATTGGGGGGGGGTCCATGTTTTTTGGGGGGTCGATTTTTTGGATCGTTTAGGGGTCTGGGTACGTCCTCAACAGCAACCCAGTTATGTAATCCAGCGACTGACATTGACGGCGGCTTCGTGGAATCCAGGTGTCCGGAAGTTGCGTGTTCGTCGCGTCTCCTTAGTTGGTAAGTGTTTAGGGTTCAGGGTTTAGGGTTCAGGGTTTAAGGGTTCAGGGTTTAGGGTTCAGGGTTTAGGGTTCAGGTTTAGGGTGCAGGGTTCAGGGTTCAGGGTTTGTTAAGGCTTCAGGGCTTAGGGTTCAGCCTTTTTGTTTGCTTTTGCAACGTCTCTTTTCACTGGTTTTTAGACAGGGTTTAGAATTCAGGGTTTAGGGTTATCTGGGCAAACCCCAACCCTTAAAATGAGGTTAGTCTTACTTGTTCTTAGTAGGGAATGAAGGAATATAATCCCTATATATATATAAATAATATTCCCTTCTTCCTTACTTATCCCCGGTGAGTTACTTAAGAAGAGTATTTCGGCAACTTTAACTTTAGTCATGAGGAACCCCACAAGAAAAAATAGAATTATCCTTTTTTCTATGAACCAACTGGTTCAAGCTATTGAGATAATCCAGCGAGCTACACCAATTTGATTGATAACTTGAAAGCCAAGAATGTTGTCTGCATCATTTGCTTCCCTCGGCCCCTTTACATAATTCAGCTCGTACCTTGTATGACTTACGTGTCTCTTGTACAAAGTTTATTGGAAAATGGAAGTTATATCAATATCGTATAGTGCCACGGAAGAATCTGCTTTATGCCAGTATTCGCCCCTGCAAGGACAAGCTTCTCTGAAGATTCTGGCGTAGGATTTAGGAGGACCCCCCACCCTGTAATAGTGGTATACTAGGAATATAAGAGGACCCTATTACAATCCTTATTATCCCTTATAGTGACTATTACTGGGTGGGGGGTCCACCTAAGGTAGGATGTTGTAGGGATATCTGAAATAATCAGAAGTTTGTGTACAGGGCTCATGTGACTATGCAGGATCCAAATTGTTGGGGGGTTACCCTAGACATGGGTTCAAACTTCATAATAAAAGCATCTTTACCCCTATCACCCTGGAAAGTATACGATCCTTTTGGCAATTGTGTACGTTTACAGGATCCCCAACATGGGCTCAGCAAAATACCAAAACCCTCACAGAAAATATGATCCACGATCCCAATGAAAAACCCCGTACCATCCCAGCTTCCATTTCATGTTGCATGTTCTTTCTTGTTTGCGCTATAACTTTGCGAGGACCATGATTGATTGCACTGAGCCTGCCGCACCGGACCGTGCCCAGCTGAAATAAGCTGGATGATGTTACAAAATATAATGTGGCCGAAGACAACGAAATCGAAAACCTTGTATTGGGGTTTATCAGGGTTATGCCATGTAGAAACAAGAAGAATTCCTATAAGGGGAATTGTTGGAAAAGAAGATGGAACACAAACTGCAAACTGGAGTCACGAACAGGTGTCCCCTATGCATTCCTTTCAAAACAGTAACGCAGGAGCCTAAACTATCAAAACATGATACTGAAGTATATCATGCAAGGTGTGTGTAGCACATGACCTTCCGATTTATTCGCCGTCTACATTCGTCCCTCGAAAAAACTTACGCCCGCGGGGGGGGCGGGGGGGGGCGGGGACGATAGCTTTCAAGCAGGGTGCATACTAGC
>CAJNIZ010046438.1:111198-137824 GCA_905231905.1 Symbiodinium pilosum | reverse complement strand
AAAGCTTGAGGAAGCTTTCGTAACTACAACCTTATTGCAGAGATCCTCAGGATGAAGTATGATGCACCCCTGCGGAAGAAGAAGCCAGGCACTTGCCCCTAAATTGCAAGCTGCGACCGAGCTTCATGATATATGCCTCCCCAGGTTCAGAGTTTAGATTTAGGAAGGGAGGAGGAAGTCAGAGGTGGCATACTAATGACAACCTCAAACCCTAATAGGGTTTAGGGTTTAGGGTTCAGGGTTTAGGGTTTAGGGTTTAGGGGTACTGAATGAACTAGACATATACTTGTTGGAGTTACCCAAAAGTAGGGCCCCCTTGTCGGGTACAATAAAGACCCCCTTGTCTGGCAATACCTTTTGGGCTCCTATTTCAAGCTTGAAGCTCTGGATCTTGGTACATAAACCACCATTCCTCGCCAGGTCGGGCGAAGTCATTTGAAGTTGCTGAGGAAATTGTGGGAGAGAAATGGGAGTTTCTCAAAATGATCCGTACATGGGTGGTTGTAGAAAGTATGATCCCTTCTTGGATCCCTATTATAATGCGGCACCGAATTTTTAGGGTACCCAAAAAGGGATCATAATTCTGACAACCACCCACATGAGCTATAGTCTAAACTCCTAGTATCCCCCTTAATACTTCCTATAGTAGTCCCCTATATATACCCTATATAACTTCCTTTAAGGAGTTTAGACTGTGGCCCACATAGAAGGTTTGTAGGGGCTACCTTGATGAGAAGCTCCATCATGCCTCGAGGAGTTCCTGCTTGTGCAGAATGTCCTGTTGGGGACTCGGGGTGCTTCCCAAAA
Organism: Symbiodinium pilosum; assembly: GCA_905231905.1. Classification (NCBI taxonomy): domain Eukaryota; class Dinophyceae; order Suessiales; family Symbiodiniaceae; genus Symbiodinium; species Symbiodinium pilosum. The sequence goes on along the minus strand of CAJNIZ010046438.1, from coordinate 137,017 downwards.
TTAAGGGTACCCTGAAAGGGATTCATAGGGGGTTATACAGGGGTTATAGAGAGATAATGGACAAAATGGAAGTTTTTGAGGGTTCCCTCCAATGGGGACCCCAAAGAACATGTATTGAGGATGTGGGGTTTGGGATTGAAGGCTTCGCGGTTAGCTTCCTGAATGAACCCACAATAGTCGCCGGTTTAGGGTTTGGTTTGGGTTTTTTGGTCGTCGTCCTTCTCTGCAGGGTCTCTACAATTAGGCCTTGTAAAGCGGGGATCCGATTTTTGGAGCATATCCATGTAAAGGCCGTATTCAGAATAGGAATACTTATTGGAAGATATTATTCTCCTAAAGAATCCAAGTTTGACGTCCTTCGGAAGTGTAGCACACTCCAACTATAGAATCCTGAGCGTGTTCAGCTTTCAGGATTGCAGGGCAGAAGCTGGGAGAAGCAGCGCTGCACTTCAGATGTAGAGTTGGCAGGGAATGAGAACCTTGTTGACACAATTAGCACCAGGATCGCAGCCTGCTTGTCTTAGCAAAGTACATTAAAATCCCACTTTCCCCATACCCTACGAAAATGTTACTCCCCAAAGATTTCGAAGTTGAAGGGCTTCCCCGCTAGGATGGACGCAGCTAGCTTTCATGCGTGAGGTCAGTGTTGTCCACATCGGCAAAACAAACTACGAAAGAGAGATCTGCATCCTATCGCATATTGCATATTCCGGTCATGCTCAAAATGTACATTGAACAACCAACACCCAAACAGGAACCCGCTACCGGAATCCCGAAGCCCCATACCCCGAAACGGTGAAACGTGTCCTGCAAAGTGTAGGCAAGGCTGGTCATGTCCGAGTCCGCATCAGCGGTTCGGCCCCAGTTACCTGCATGCAGAACAGCAATTTGTAGGACGATCACTGACTGGTCTAGAAATCAGGGTTGAGTGTACGTTTCTCGACTTGAGGGTTGATAAGTTGTAGAGGATCTAGGGTCAGCATTTTGGTTTAGGGAGATCTGCTGTTTTGAAGTTGAGGGTTCAGGGTTGATGGCGTAGGGGTTAGGTCTAGGATTTACCAACCAATGCTTGCCAAGGGATTGGAAGCGAACGTAGGTACTACAGAGGCCTAGATAATTACCAATATCATGTTGAGGTTTGTTTCAAGTATCCTATACTATAACTAGCTATACAATGAATATAGAACCCTAGTTAGTAATCATTTAGGCCTCTACGGTACTAGTAGAGCTGTATATGTGCGGATTACGTAGGAATCCACTCCCCCACTCCCCAATCAGCACCAGAAAGTCAAAATTCATTTTCTAAACACAATTGACAATAACTATGACTATAGGTTAGGTGGACCCCCACCTAGTAATAGTGACTATTATGGATAATAAGGATTATATTAGGGTCCTCTTATATTCCTACTATACCGATATTACAGGGTGGGGGGTCCTCCTAAACTATAGGATTCGTTTAGGTTTTAGGGTTTGGGGTTTAGGGTTTCCAAACTCCCATGCAAAATCTACTCATGAACCTCCAACGAGTGGGGAATTTGACTTATCTCAAAAAAGCACATTACGCCAGCATGACAGAAGCAGTGGGTAGGCTCCATAGGCACCCTCAGACTATGCCTGGTGATGCCTATAAGGATTCTGATCTCCCCAAGTGGACACCGAACATATACATCCAGTAAGAATCCTAAGGAACCCATATACAATCATCAAAGCCTTTACAGACATCTTTCCTCATAAAAGCATTGAAAAGGAGGTTAACAACTGGGCCTTCCAGATTACAGAAAATGTCTCTTGACGTAACCGTAGTTGTACGAATAGTAAGAGTAACAATATCGCAATAGTAATAATACTTGAATAGGACTTGTGAGAGTAAGAGTGCAAACAGCAACAATAATACTAGCAATAGTAATGGTCATCGTCATATTACCAGCAATAATAGGAATAAGAGTAATACTACTAGTAAGAGGGAAAGTAACAGTAATAGTAGTAGTACTAGTACTAGTGATAGTAGTGGTCATGGAAGTACTGTTGGTAATAGTAATAAAAATAATCACAATAACAGGTATAGCAATGATAATCATAGTAATGGTAATACCTGGCTGTTTGCAATCACTTCCGAACGGTTTAGGTTTGTAAAGCCTCTTGGACAGTTCTGTTAGGCAAAAACAGGGTACATAATCGCTGCTGTAAGAAAGTGCACACAAATGCCAAGCAAGAGCTGTGAGCCCTTCCCGTTCCATCCTGAATGCTTTGTCCAAGATCAAACACACCCTTCCCCTAAGAGAAAAAAGCGGAAGATTCCTTGTGGCCCCCATGGTATTCTTAAAAAATTGGAGGGCTACTCAAATAACCCCCTATATAATGCCAGTTTCCATTTCATTTTCCATGTTCTTTTCCATTTGATTCTCCATTATTGGGATATTCTTGGGTACCCAGCCCAAAGGAAAGAAATTCTGGCACCCTTCTTAAAAAGCTAATATTACCCCAATAAAACCCCAATTTACTAAATAGTAGTTTCCATTTTCTTCTCCATTATCCCTATAAAATTGTAGGGAAAGAAATTCTGGCACCCTTCAAGCAGCTCAACTCCGGTGGCCTCCGGTCATCTTCAGGAAAACTCTCCTTGGCACTCATGAAAACAGGAGCAGTCGGGAGTTTCTCAAAATATTGAGGCCCTTAGGTACCCCAAAGAACATAGGGATAATATAGGGGCGATGGGGTCCCTTGCAAGGAAAAAGAGTTATAATGATAGACGGATATGATGATGAACTACCAAGTGTAGTTGCCACCAGTAGTGGTCGTCCTGGTAGAACTGATCAGCAGAGGAGTGGGGGTGTTTGTGTTGTAGCAGCTTTTGCAATGGTGGCGGTGGCGTCCGGTGGTAGCGGGTGGGGCTGGGTGGTGCCGGTGGTAGTGGTACGTAGGAGAAGCACCAACGGTAGCAGCAGTTTGCATAATCATTGTGCAATTTTGCGTTTACTGGCTTGTAACCGACAACTGCGCTCAACACAGGGCTGATGGATGATACTAGTGATAGCCACTAGCACCTAAGAACGTTCTAACATGCAAACATCATGCAGGGTTTTGAAAACAAGAAAAGCATGTGCTGCCTAAACATTGCACACAACTGGCCACGATTGCGTCCCAAACCCTCGGGTTTGAATTTTGCATTCGGAATATCTTTCGTTGAGCCTACGCACAAAAACTAGATAGACTATGGTAGCCATGAGTTGTGCGGGAAGACCATCAGCCAAAAGCCTCGTAACTTTCGTGCACGACTCGCCTCAATATTTGTATAACGGAACAGAAAATGGAAGCTACTGTAATATATTAGGGTTATATTGGGTATATTGGGGTAATATTGGGGTTATATTGGGGTATGTTGGGGTAACATTGGGGTTATCTTGGGGTACCACTGGGGTTATATTGTTATGCGTCAACCTTCCTGATTCTGATTTTCTCGTTCGCTTGTGCTTTGGGGAAGTACTGGGTATATATTAGGGCTTATATTGGGGTTATGTTGGGTTAATGGAAAATAAAATGGAAACTATACATACGGACTACAGGGATTATATAGGGTCTACATAATTTTTTCTCTGTCTCGGAGCTCTTTCAAAACGCGCATTTACCGAAACCAGCTTGAAAGCAGTTGGCTTGTCTCAACCACACCCCAAACGAGGGCTTTCGTTGGAATGATAACTTTAGGGTATCTAACGCGGGCCCGAGTTTATGGAAAACGCCAGCAGGCTCCTTATTCAAAAGGCTTCCCATCTATGGTTACTACCGCCCTTGAAACCCCCCACCTCTAAACAAGACCTACAGAAGTCCTAACGAACCATATATGAGCTATAGTCTAAACTCCTAGTATCTCCCTTAATAACCCCTGTAGTAGTCCCCTACATAATCCCCTATATAACCCCCTTTAAGGAGTTTAGATAATGGCTCATATATGGGACATCAGCTCGTGTCTGTTCTAGCGGAGGTAGTACCACTGTGACACTTGGCTTTCCACGACTCAGTCACTATCCCTAAGGGTCCAAGTACCCAACATTTAGGTACTTGGGGTTTGGGTAATAATAATTATAGTACAGGTTTTGGGGAAGTATATGATTATTTGGTACTTGGACCCTTAGGGTATTGCAAGAGAGCATCTGGCCAACGAACTGTAGCCGACATCTGGAGATGCAAGTCAAGAAAACGAACCTGCAAGGGGGTAAGCAGAACTGATCAATTTTCATAAGCTTCGTGAGGAAAGTGGTAGTGCCACTATCCTCTCAAACTCTCGTGCAGGAGGCGATTTCATCAAAACAGGTCTGCAGGAGAGAGAGAGAGAGAGAGAGATATATATATATATGCATATATACATATATATATATATACACCTGTTACAATACGATAGGAGCTACAGCGGGTACTATTATAAATTATTCGCTCCTGGAAATTGTACATCCAAAGCCCCCAACCCCTAAACCCATAATCCCTAATCCCTTACTCACTACTCAGGAGGCTTCTGCATTACTCCAAACCTGTTCTGAACGACTGCGATGAAATCTGCCATTTCGGAGAGGTCAACCGGAATGACCTGATCCTGGGTCGCAGGGCTGGACCCCCTTAGGATTTAGAGTATGGATCGGGTTTAGAATGTAGGGTTTAGGGTGAAGGGTTTAGGGTTTTCATGTGCTTTTCCAGTTGATTCTCCACTAATCCCTTGAAACCCCATATGTTTCTGTTTACCTGTAGTCTTCCTCTCATGTGCCTTTTCAGCTTCCACATTGCTACCCCAAGTCCGGCTTCAGTTTACAAGGATCATAGGGGGGGATTACTGGCCATTATTTCTGCGTAACCTCATGATACAGATTTCGCGAAACTCCCTGGGCTTAGGCGTACTGAGGGTCATGCAAGAGTTTTACAATAACTATTCATCGCAGGAGCACTTGCTTGGGGAGCAGAGGGCTTAGGGCAAAAAACAAGGTGACGCTTATGGAAAATAGGGATTTTTGCAGATTATAAGAAGATCGTTCATAGGAGTCCCTTCTTAAGGATGAGATTAGACAGTCAGCGATCATCTCTGACAAATTCCAATGTCTGAATATGGAGCACCTGTGTGTGCACTTGCACCATCGTGGATTCTTGTAGCAAGGACCGCCCGACATGCTCTGGGGTTTAGGGTTTAGGCTTTAGAGCTACATATGGGCATTGGAGTTTGACATGTTTTTATAGGTTCCATATTCAGATTGCTTCGCGCTGCTACGATCATTCTTGGTGGCTTCCTGCGATGTTCTGACCAGAGTGGGCTTAAGCTATGCCTCAAGTAAGCAGCATCATGTGCCTCTGGCTCATATGGGTTGCGCAGAAGCATTATCCACAACCTTCCAGATGCTTACACAAGTTGCAAGTACTTCAGCACGGAAAGCCTTCTTTTGTAATCACAATTTTGCATTTGATTTTCCATGTTCATGCCCAGTTGATTCTCCATAATTGGGGTAAGACTCATAAACCCTAACCCCTACATAGTAAGTTCCACGTTCTTCTCTATTGTCTTCATCTCCCTATATAATTGGTAACAGCCCTACATACTGCAGCAAAGCATCAGCATCTGGCATGGAATCCACGCTCAGGCGCAGGTTGTTCAGCAAATCTACCAAAACGCCAAGTAGACCAGCAAAGCCAACTGTGCTGTTGGCCTTGCAAAGATGTGGGTGGTTGTCAAAATTATGCTCCCTTTTTGGATCCCTATTATAATACCTAATATTTAGGATACCCAGAATGGGACCATAATTTTGACAACCACCCATGTGCTAAACCCTAAATCCTGAAGACAACCTTGCGCCCCCTTGAGTTGGGAAGTACATCAGTTTGGGGTGCCGGGGTGGCGCAAGATTTCCTCCATCATGCTTGGAGGATTAAGGGACTTAGTAAATAAGTCAACTGGGGTTATCCTGTAGCCCAGTATCGTACTGCTCAGTCCGCCGGACCCTCCAAGTAAGGTTGGGATAAAAGCCTTTGGCAGGCCTTTCATATGTCCATGGCTGTGACTCACAAACTCCCCAGATGCTCCCAATTTGGCCAAAGCCTGACTCGATGGCATGTCCCGTAGAATGACTAAAACACACTAGAGAACATCACCGAAGGTTACAGACAACATTGCGATAGAACCCGCACAGCCCTACAGCTCTAGGAGCTTTGGGAGGGACCCATTGACTCCATGTAGCCTTTGGGGGATTCTATGGTGACTACCTACGAACTAGGTATATTCGAGGTATAGCATCCTCAATCATAAACCCTAAACCCTAAATCCTAAACCCCACAGCGCAAGGCCTTGGCATTGGCAACGCAATTGGGTAGGAACTCAAGCATGAAGGCCTGCTCCTGGCGCGTCTTTAGGTGAAACTAAGCCCTAAGCTCGACAAGACCGCAACGCCAAAGTTTTGAAATCATTGCCTCCCCCCCCCACCCCTTTCTGGGCAATCCCACCATACTGTTGAGGAACCCCACTAGGAAACGGACTTGAGCCGTATTGGATTTCGGTTGTTTCGGATTCACGCACAGCCTGCAAACTCAAACCCAGCCTCCAATCGAGATTGAGCTTCTTTGTTGCAATTTCGTCCCGTCTTGCAACCCGAGTTTCTTCGAGATTGCAGCTGCAAGCTCGGCAACCCTGTTTGAAGCTTATCAACTGGTGTGAAACCGGCCCAATGAACTCATCGTTCTGGTCAGCAGTGACTGGAGAACCGCAACACGCATTCAGACTGTGATGAACATCTCCCCCAGTTGTAATCGCAACCAACCAGAAAGAGCAGCAATCAACAGTGCAACAATCACCGTACTACGAAGCAACAGAATGCCATAACCCCAAATTCTGAACTCTGCTGCTGCGGGGCATCCTGAATACCATCAGCTAGGAAGTGCTCTGTCAAGACTGCCCGTTCTCGGGCTTTCAGCGCATCCCAGGACGCGCGAAGCTGCAAGTAGTCCTGGGCTGGGGGCAGGGGATTCCCTCCCCAAAACCAGCACGGAAATCCACATGCACACGGTTGACGGGACACCTATTTTGGGCATCCAAGTGGGGTGTTGTGCTTGACCCCTTGGCAATGGTGATGATTCTCACTTTGTCTTGGGATTAGAAAAGGCAAGTTCTTGTGGCTTGACAAGCTTAGGATAGTTCGTGGCCTCTGGTGCCATGTTGTTGGGGCATACGTGCAAGATCACGCTTGTTCTTCGTCGGTTTGAGTATGCCGAAGGATGCAGCTTATGTCGCGCTGGGCTGCAGCAGCACACCTAACGGACACCTCTTGAACTGCGAGCCAGAGTCTTTCTCATCCTGCACTCGTGCCAGGCATGATAGCCGAACCAGCACAAGGTCCTCCGTAGCTCCGAAAACCACTACAAGCCTACAGTGAAAAAACAAGACCTAAACCCTATGTGCCGCTATATATCCGAAGATATGGACCCCACGCATCCTGCAATAGCCCCTATAACTTGGCAAAACTCATCCGCCTGACTATCAGGTGACAACACGCATGGATGTAAACTGTTATGGGGTTTCTTAGGGACGTTAGGGATGTATAGGGATTGCAAAACCATACGGGGCCCCTACTAGGGTCCTTACATGTGGAACCTCCCTCATGGTAAGAGTCAGGAAAACCGCGACGCCTTGGGTACTGCCCCCCCCTCACTAACAGTTGGATAATAATTATCATAGGGTTATATATAGCCCTGAATAGGACCCGTAACATAGACTGTTACTGGGTGGGGGCAGTACCCAAGCCATGCCTACTGTGATCATCCCGCAGTTGCAAGGTCTTCACATCTCTGGAGGGTTTAGGATTCGCATTAGGCCTTAGGGGTTTAGGGTTGAAAGGTTTAAGGGTTTAGGGTTCGCATTAGGCCCTGGGGGTTTAGGGTTTAAAGGTTTAAGGGTTTAGGGTGCAGGTGCCCAAGCAATCAGACTCCTACCCTGTCACCCCCCCCCAAAGAAGGTTGATTTGGAGAAAGGCCCCCCAACACTCTAAGCATGCTTTCCCGGCCAGTTCAAACACACCTCAACCCTAAACCCTAAACCCTAAAACGCACCGTCCCAAGCCCCGGATGCGAAGACCGCTCCTCCACGGAGCAAAAGCTCATGTGCCTGCGTGTACCAGGATGGGAACAGTCTCCAACAAAGGATGGGGGGTCCTTAAGGGTTGTGGGGGTTCTTAAGGGGAGATTGGTCTTCCTTTTCGTCCCAAAATCAGGAAGCAATAAAAATACTCAGTATTTCCTTTTCTCAGCATGTTATGCGTTCAACCTTGCCAGAGAAAGACACCCTAACTTACAGGTGGTTAGTAGGGAATAAAGGAATATACGCCCCGTATCATCCCTATATAATGTATCCCCTCATTCCCTACTAACCCCCAGTAAGCTCACCAAAGCTCTTGATATATAACCCCTACATAACCCCTAAGTAGTAGTTTCCATTCAATCTTCCACTATCCCAATATGACCCCAAAACATCCCCTATATAAGCTTTAGCCCTAAGCCCCAAACCCCAAATCCTAAACCCTAAACCTTAAAACCCTAAATCCTAAATCCTAGAAAGCTAAGCTTCAATTGGGATCCAAGCTGCAGCTTATGGGCTCTTTCCTGTAAGTAGCCCCAGTAGATGGCAACTGGAGAGCACTCCATGAGCCTTTTCAGCAAGCGAATGCCACTGATGACAGAAGCCGCATTCCTTTGGTGCGTGGTTTAGGGTTTAGGGTTTAGGGTTTAGGGTTTAGGCACTTTGAGGTAATATTAGGGCTATATTGGGGAGTATATTGGGATGATGGAAAATAGGATGGAAGCTACCATTCAGGGTCAGTCTTTCAGTTCAGCTTGCTGGAGGTTTGTGTAGACTGAACCAACGGAATGAAACCCTAAACCCTAATTATTGGAGCATACATGGTGGCCCCTTGGCTACGACAAGCATCATTCTATACTAGCAGCCAGTAAGAAACAGACTATGAGGTGATCGGTCAGGAATGCAGGCCTTTGATGCCTGTAGCATCTCTCATCAAAAAACCCTATAGTCTCTACTAAGCACAAGGCGCTTGAGGCTGATTGCCATCGAGCATCTTAGAATGCATGAACCGGGAGCCCGCTCCTGCAGCAATGCCGCTCATGAAGCCGAGCAAGAAAAGGATGTAGAAGCGGAATTGCTCTTCACCTAGGCCACACAAGGTGCATGTGAACTTGTAGTTTCACCAGATGAGGGTTTTGCAAAATTAGGGGTACCTTCCGGGGTCCCCATATTCAGGACTATAGTAGTTTGAGGTCTATATTGGGGTCCCCTTGTTTAGGGAAACTACCAAATCAATACAAAGCAACCAGTCAACGGATGAGGACTACTGAGACCCTGGAAAGAGCATTGCCTTCCCTGCTAGGTCCCACTCAATTTCTGTTTAGGGTTTAGGGCTTAGGGTTGAGGCACTTAAGGGGAAGTGAATATGGAGACTAGTATAGGGGTATGTATGGGGATTCTGGGGATTCTATGGGGATGATTATAAGGATCCACTTCCCCATTCTCCCTTGTACACCAGTAAGCTTCCTGAAGTCGGTGACTGAGACTGAGGCTCTTCTCGTCAATGCACTTCCGCAGTTGCGCTATATTTGCCGGAAGGTTCTCACCTTTGGATTTCATGTGTTTAGGGCTTCGGGTTTAGGATTTTGGGTTTAGGGATTGCTTCGGATTGTTACCTAACAGGGAATAAAAGAATGGAAAAGGACATGGAAACTACTATATTGCTTGGGATAGCCCTAAACCCGAATCCATACTCTTCTTTGAGCACTTTGAGGCTCAGGGGAGTTAGTAAGTATGCTTAAATCTGGTTAAAGACAGACTGACTAACCACATTTAGGGAACTTGTAACCGCACTTATGTCCTACATACGAACCCCCTGACGCTACTCAGCACCTGCTATGTTCTTGAATCTTGTGAAATACTTTTTGGGGACTTCTTACGCAAACCGTTTTTCTGGGGGCTTATAGTCAGCAAACATCATGAGCCTAAACCGTTCGCCCTACTGGGAGATCATAAATACTGTCAGAACATCCCTACAGTTCCCCCACCTTGCAGCATTTGGGCGAGATTGAAGAGCTGGTGAATTTCCAGCGCATTCTCCAGGAAGCGCCTTAGACGGAAGATGCTACAGGGATCTTAAACCAAGTTTCCACGCCGGGTTCCATTTACAGGGGGTATACAGGGGGTATACAGTGGGTATATGTGGATTACACAGGGGTTATTTGAGGGCTTGAGGGATGTAGAGGGCGATAAGAGGGTCATGTGGGGTTTATACAGAGTCTAAGGTCGAGTTACTGTAAGAAAGATTGGCTTCGTGAAGAAACCTATGCAACGCATATTCAACGGGACTAAACGATGTAATTGGGTTGCTGGGCACAGTACAGTATCATATACTGTAAATGCATGAGATTGGTTATAAGCCAGGCTTCAAGGTTATCATAGTGTGTATGTACCCTCTCCCAGCAGTAAGGGAACCCCACCTGGGTCGGTGCAAGAAGCACCGAAGTGACAAAGAATCCCTTTCAGGTTCCATGCTGGTTTCCGGGAGTGTAAGTTCTATGATGCTTCTGAATGCTGCGAAGGACAGCAATCTCATTTCAGGCCGCTTCAAAAAGAGTAAGGTAGTCGTGGGCTGCCATTTTTCCCAGGAGATCCCCCTGAAAAGGATGTGTTTAGAGGTTCTTAGAGGGTCTGTCCGATCTGGAGCCCCTGGAGATCTACTGTAGAAGCCCAGAAGTATGAATATCATGCTGAAGTCTGTCTGAGGTCACCTATGCCATGATTATTGAAAGAATCTGCGCCGTATAATTTCATAACTACTTCGGTTGCTACATTGGGTACTGCCCCCATTCAGTACCAGTCTATATTAGGGGTCCTATTAAGGGCTATTTATAACCATACTATAATTAGTATCCAACTGTTACTGAGGGGAGGCAGTACCCAATTGCTACATTACCTGATCTGAGGCCACGACCCCCCACCCTCTGTTAGCCACCTCACAGAGGGCACCACGTTTTGTTCACCTGAGAGGATCTTCTGGTCTCTCTTTTATCAAACTCTACCACGGACAGTCCTTAGTATATGAGCCATCGTCTAAACTCCTAGTATCCCCCTTAATAACCCCTACAATAGTCCCTTATATATATATATATATTCCCTATATAACCCCCTTTAAGGAGTTTAGACTACAGCTCATATAGAATCTATAGCTGGAAAAAGATTACAATCTTCCGCTATGCCGTGGACTAGGATATCCCTCTTCGAAATGCGACGATCCTAGTTCCGAGGATCAACTGGAATTCTCTGCTCACCGAAACAGCGCAGCCCCTCCGGAAGTACATGTTGCACGCGCAGTAAGGGCTCCAAATCACGATCCCAGTCCCTATAGCATAGACACGAAACCCTAGCAAAGGAAGTGACAGTGACACTTATGTGGGGACCAGGTATATATATATATTACGGAATACTAGCGCTGTATGTCAATTCTACGACAACTTAGGAGATTTCCTGGTTATGATTTGGGCTTTCCCCTCTCTAGGTGTGAGATCAGCGCACGCCTTGAAGTGCTGCAGCATTATGAACCCTGGAAAGAAACGGAGAAGAAGAACGCATGCGCAAACTGCACCATACATTTTTGTTGGGGGCTTGTAGCGCGAGTCCAGCCATTCAAAACCGAGCATGTCTGCATCTGCATACGACTGTCGCGAACACGCGGACATATTGCACATGGACTTGGGAAAGTTGGCGCTCAAGATCTGCAATTTTTTTCTTATTGCTGTAGGCCAGTTTCATCTCTCTCTCTCTCTCTCTCTATGGAGGCATGCCCCTAACCACCGAATCATCCTTACATCCCCAGTCCCGAGGATTTTGGAAGGGTATCTCGACTAAGCCAATAAGCATCATCCTCTTAACAAGACATGTATACGATCACGGAGCATTTCTTTGTAGCCTGAGGGCTTGTTTCCTTTGGGTTTGGGCCCTCTAAACCCTAAACCCCTAAACCCCTAAAACCCTAACACCCCTAAACTCCTTAACCCCTAAAACCCTTAGCCAGCCTTGAAAGATGGTCTTGGTTAGAATATTCGGGACGCCACATGCAGGGCGCAAACCCTGAAGGCAAAAGCGTACAAACTTAAAGTCCTTGATGCTGCTTGAGAAGGGCCCGCATATTGCCTTGTGTAATCCCTAATATCCCTTGTAGGCCCCCTGCCTCAAAACTTCATAAACTCTATATTCTAGGTTCTAGGCCTGAACTGAAGCCCTGAACTAAACGTCCTTAACCCCAATAATTCCAAGCCGTACGCCTAGGCCCTGAATCCTCATCCTAACCCAGACCCCTGGGAGGATCTAAAAATTAGATCCCCTATGTAGACCCTTTCTAACCCCTATATAATCCTTATATATTCCCCCTATGGTTCTAGGGGATCTAATTTTTAGATCCTTTTGGGGGTCTGGGAAGCGCCGAATCCCCTGTCACTCCGGCCGGGCCACTGCCCACAAGCTGCAGCACGGCCTTCTCCGGGCGCCTGGGGGTTTCTCCAGTTTAGGGGTTTAGGGGTTTAGGAGTTTAGGGTTTAGGGTTTAGGGTAGGGTCTAGGGTCAGGAGGACCTGCGTAGGTACATAAACGGGATCACTGGGGTTATAATCTGGCTTGCAGGGGTGAAAAGCATACTTACGAAGTCCCCCTTGCCCTGCGAGTACTAGGGCTCCCAGAATCCCTCTGCAATCCCCGAGACAATCCCTGCAGTCCCTGAAGCCCCTTAACAAACCCTAAATCCTAAACGGCAGAAATCCTAAACTCCATGTACACCGTCAAGGCCCTGAACCTTTTTCAAGAAAACCCCCAACCCTAAACCCTAAACCCAACCTTTTCCGAGAAAACCCCCACCTCATATAGGCTGGCATTTGCTGTAAGACGGCTTTCGACTTGCCGAGCGCGCGAATGGCTAAGAGCACCTGAGTTAGGGTTTAGGGTTTAGGGTTTAGGGTTTAACGTTTAAGGTTTAGGGTTTAGGGTTCGGGGTTTAGGGTTTAGGGGTTACTTAAGAGGGGTAGGGATTCAGGTCTGGGGTTTCCAGTATAAGGTCTAGGGATCAGGCTAAGAGTTTGGGGAATTTCTCAAGAAAGGGTAGGAATCGGGGATAGCTTTTGAGGTGCAGCAGGTTGCTGACAAAACGAAAAATGAGGACTCCACAGGATTACGAGGGTCCCTGCCAGGCATTGGATAAGGCGATGGGAATATCATATAGTAGTTTCCATTTTATTTTCCATTATCCCCCATATAACCCGAATATAATAAGTAGTTTCCATTTTATGTTCCATTTTCCATGAACGACAGCAGACTGACCATGTTTGATTCTGGTCATTATGAGTTTCATGGGCAGGGCTGCTATTTTTCATCGATCTACTCATGTTGTGGATATCTCCGGGCTACAACTGAGATCGCGACCAACACAGCCTGCATCTGTTCGACATCTGGGTCCTCATGGTTGTTGGCTGGCAGGGAATCGCGGAATGGACAAGAAAATGGAAACTACTATCATTAGGGGTTATTGAGGAGCTCCTACAGGGATCCATTTCCTACATTCCCTACTAACAACCATGGCAGAAGAGCTGCTGGCATTTCCCCAGAAGGTACAAGTGCCCCTGATAGTGTCCGGAAACCCCCAAACCCTAAATTAAGCTTACTGGGGCGGAGTAGGGAATAAGGGAATATGTCATCAAAGAATTCTGTAGGGATAGCATTCCCTTCTTCCCTACTAAGAACCAGTAAGTAAACCGACACCAAGCATCGATCCAACTCATCAGCCCTTGCATCTCAGACCACTGGCCTTCGTCCAGCCTCGCATGAGGAACCTCCGGAGGACGGTCTGAGGTTGGGGGGGTCTTCGAGTCTACTATAGAGCCTAGGTAATTGCTTCCTAAACCCTACATACCCCTTGTATAATCCCTTCCAAAAGACCTAGGGTTTCCATTTCATTTTCCGTGAGTTTTGAATTTCATTCTCCATGATTGGTAATTCATGATTAAAATCCCGACATCAAATGAAGTGTAGGGGGTGATTGGGATGATTACTGGGTTGCTGCTAAGGACCTTAAAAAAAGCTACTAAAGCTACTGTAATGAGAAGACTCCATTGTTCACTTTATACGCATCTCACAGTAACTTACTTTGAGGTCCTTAACAGCAACCAGATGAACAATACCCGAATGTAACGGCTTCATATGAGCTAGAGTTTAGACTCCTAGTATCCTCCTGAATAACCCCTATAATACTCCCCGATGCAATCCCCCATATAACCCCTTTTAAGGATTTTTGCGCAATAGTACAAATAATGGGGGGAATATGTACTCCAAGCGGCGGCGCGGAAAGGTTGACCATTAGAGGGAAGGGGATTTGTCGTCACAACATTCCCTTCGTACTCCGACCCCTCCTATGAGCAATATGGTAACTTGCATAAATACGGGGGCCCCAACATAGATCTCTACATACTCTACTCCTTATCATGGCGAACCCCAAAGCAGGACCCCTGAAGCTTTAAATCCTGGAAGAAGTGAGCTCCAGGAAGCCTGGGGGTGGGTGAAGATATCGTAGCGATTCTTGAAGAGCGCCACTATGCTGATGCATGAGGACTCGGCCCTCTCCCGCTCTGCCGACTGCTCAAAAACCTGAACAGTAACATGGAAGCCTACATAGCTACCAACAACATTTGTTTTTGCATGTTTCAAAGCCCCTTACCAAGTGATTATATGAGAGCACTACACTATTGGAAACTCTTTGGGTTGGGTTTTAAAGAGTTCCGGGCTTTGAGGCTCTAGGATCAAGGCTTAGGGCTTGGGGTCCTGGGGCTTGCGCTTTCAGGTTCCCGAAAACAAAACACCAGCTTGAAACGTATCTGCTGCCCTAAACCCTAAACCCTAAACCCTAAACCCTAACCCTAGACCCTAAGTGCTGGGGAGAAGACCACATGGGGACTGTGCTCCGGATGCAACTCAGGAATGACGATCTGCAGATCTTCCACCAACTTGAAGGTCTCAATGCTGGCTGCATCCAGGTTTTTGAGGTACCTTGGGGATGAAGCCCCCTAAGCCCTTAAGCCCTTGTAGACCACACACCGAGACAGCTAGGCACTAAACCCTACACCTTGAACCCCAGTTGTGTGCAGGTTTGGTGAGCGCTGAAGGTTTTGGATGCGCTGGGATTGGTCTAATATGCGTACTGTATGGGACGGGGGTTCTCACAAAAAAGGATGCCGTGGGATACTGGTAGTGAGTATATGGGGAGTATGAGGGGCTTTCAGTGGTTTGGGGTGCGTATGAGAGATATTCTTATCAACTCCCATAATGTTTCAGTAGAGGGATGTTTTCCTGTATTCTTAGGAGACCATGGAAAAAGGGTCCAGGATTTGAGGGCTCGGGGTGTAGATCTGTATCTATTAGCAAACAGATGTCCTCCAGGCTTTCTTCTTTCCAATCCAGGCATGCTTGAGTTTGTCTGAGTCGGGATTCTGAATTGATGCTGAAAAAAAGCCACCAACTAGAGAAACGACCCAAGAACTATGAGGATGGCACAACTTCCTAGGCAGAATCACAGAATCGTTCCTAGAGGCATCGTGTCGTTGTATTCCCTGTATAATGCTAGGGTTGCCAGAGCCCTCCCCACTTTCAGAACCCCCCTAAGACTAAGTCTGCCCAACCACTGGCAATACCCACTCCCAACATGCTGCAAGGATTTGTTGCCAGGGAGATGGGAAACTCATTTGCAGGAGGTGGCTACAGCGGTGCTACGGCAATGCACCCCGAGGAGTTCTACCTTGAACCATTTACAACACAAATTTGGTAGTTTCCCAAAATAGGGGGACCCCAATATAGACCCTGAAATACTATAGTCCTTATTATGGGAATCCCCAAAAAGGTACACCTAATTTTGGGAAACCCCCATTTGGTGACGCTTATTCTTGCCAGGTACTTGTCCAGGCCCGGATTAACGCTCTCCGCAGAAGAGCCCGTCCGCTGGAAGAGGCTTGTGATGGACGCGTCTGGATGTGGATCCTGCAGGGTCTAGGGCTGAGGGCTGTGCGTTTGGGGTTCAAGGCTTGGGGTTCTGGATTTACGGCTTGAGGTTGAGAGGTCTTTTGCCGAAGGGCTGGAGGTTTAGGGCTTAGGGGCCTAGGATTTTGGGGTGTTGGGCTTAGGGTTTGGAGTTTCGGTCTTACAGGAAAGGGCTCGTCTGATTGCTAAATCTGATACATCTCAATATCTCTACTAGATACCAAAATGCACACGTCGTTGCAAAACTGAAGCAATGCTTGAAGAGACCGCTGAATTCTGGGTTGGCCCCTAAAACCCTTTGAAAAATATTAGCATATAGGGTCCCTTATTAAAGCCATTAGGGAAAATTTTAAATATCCCAGGGGCCTACCCAGAATTGTATCGGGAGTTTAAGGTGAAGGGGTGAAGCTGTCGGGACTTCTTGCGGAAGAAGTAAAAGGTACGCCTGCAATGTATACTACGGTCTGCTACTAGCCTATCGGTCCCCCCAGAGAGATCCAAGAACAAGTCCTTCTAACATGATCCTCCTAGTTCCTATGGTACATAGAGCAACCCCCATCTGCTAAACCCTAAACAGTAAGCAATAGAGAGAGAGAGAGAGAGAGAGAGACCCCAGGCTGCGAGAAACCAGACAGCTTCGGGCTTTGGGGATTCACACTCCCCGCAAGTAGCAAATGCCAAATCCAGCGCTGATGAGACTGCTGAAGATTTAGGGCTACAGGAGTCCTTGTTGAGGGGGTGATGTACGCATCCATTCTGCGACTTCCTGGCTTAAGGAAACCTCCGGTTGCAAAGAAGGTCGACGCCGCAGTGCTTAGGGCTTCTGGCTTGAAGCAGCCCTTCTATGACTTACGTATCCAACACCCCAGGCCCTGCAGCCTAGACTCCTACACCACATGAAATCTGAGGTTCCCCAGGTTCCCAAAACGCATCCATTTCTTCAAGGGTGATTCTTGAAGAGTTTCGGGTTTAGGGTTTGCATCTCTATCAGCCCCCTTCTGGCCTGAGGCTCTGGAGGTTCCAAGGAAGCCGAACCAGTCTTCAAAGTGCGAGGCGGGCGCATCATCCGCATGATCGAAAAGCCTTCTCAGACGTAGAGTGACTTGGGATGTGGCGGTTTGGGGCTTAGGGTGAGTATGTAATATAGCTGCGGTTTAGGATTTAAGGCGCTTCAGCGCATTGTCCAACCTAATTACCTGAATTCAAACTAGCGTTTCTTACTCATGCTGAGTTGGGAACGGGCAGGGGTTTCTATAGTAGTCTGTGTAACTTGATAACAATCCCAATAATCGGCCCTGGGCCTACTCCCACTAAAGCCCTGTAGTCCCCATTAAGTAGATCTTATTATAATATACCCAAAGCCATATTCTATCTACTTCAAGGGGACTTAGGGTTTAGGGCTTAGGATCCTAAACCGCGTGGGTGAGCCTTTGAGCTGAGGCTTTGGCGATTTCCTGTCATAGTGTTGCCAAACAATCCTGTTTCCTGGCGAAAACCTCTCACTGCTTTGCGAACTCTAGAGCCATTGCTAGCAAACTCGAATCCTGAAATCTCCCCAAACCCCCGAAACCCTTCATAAACACTATAAACCATCAAGAACCGCCCAGAACACCTTACTTTAAACCTTAAAGCCACCCCTAAACATCCCAAACCCTTAGCCCTCAAAGCCTTACACTGCTCCCAAGCAACTCTTCGAGCCGGTTCCGTCTCCTTTCCCCGGTTTCTTCTTCAGCGGGATGGTTATGTTTTCCAGCCTCAAAATGGGTTTCCAGAAATTCGGTGGCTGTAGGGTTTCGGAGGTTTAGGATTTTGGAGGGTTAGGATAATAATGCCCCTAACCCCCACACCCTAAACCCTAAACTTTCAGGGTAAAAACAGTGTGGAGAGGCTCAGGGTGGGGTTAAGGTTTTGGGCTTTGGGTATATGGCGTATAGATTTCAGCGTCATGGTTGAATTCTTCAGCCCGAGTAAGGCATGGTTCAAAATAGGGTACTCTTGAGAAGCCCTCAGAAATGATAAGGATTCTTTTAGGGTTCAAGGTTTTGGGATTTATTTAGGGTTTAGGGATTTAGGGTTAAGGGATGGAGAAATTTTAGGATTTAAGGCCTAGGGACTATGCAGGCAAATGCCTTCCAGTTTTCCTACTCACGCTTCATCTCTTCCCCGATGCATAACCTCCTACCCTACTTTAGCAGGCCTACATGGTTAATGGCGAATTTAACCCTACTGTGTATCGGTTGTTACTAAGGTTTAGGGAACTTGAAGGTTTCTGTATAGAGGGGGCGGGAATTTGATGGGATTGGAAACCCGAAACCCTCAAACCCCAAAACCGCAAACCCTAAACCCTACAAACCTTCAATCCTAAACCGCTAGACAGTACCCCAGGAAAATCCTTCAAACGGATCGCTAGAACCCATTACCCGGCTCCCCACGCAGCATGTGTGTCGATCTTTTCGGGGTGGTTGAAGCAAAGAAAATTGTCTTACCCTATATTGTGGACTGTAGTATCCTCTCAAAGCAATGCCACTCAAGTAGGGCTCAGGGTATATGCGGGTATAGAGTTAAGTGCTCAGTCTAGGGTTAAGGCCTTCTTGGACCCTAAACACTAAATCGTAGGGTCCAAGGTTGCAGCTGAGGATACATGGAAGTTTCCCAAAATTAGGGGTACCTTATTGGGGAGTCCCCATAATAAGGATTATGGTATTTGGGGGTCTAAATTGAGGTGCCCCCTATTTGGGGAAATTACCACATAGGCTTTGCAACTCCCTAGCTTCTCAGGGATTCAACCGTGTGCGCAAGGCTTACGATTGAATTCCATAGGGTTGTTCCTTGTTTAGGTTTTAAGGTCTAGGGTTGAGGGTCCCCGGTTCCAGCTCGAAGGTATGCTTCTGCGGATGAAGGAAATCTGGCACCACTGAAGATCCCCAAATGTGCCGTCATGCCTGGCGGCAAGTAAAAAGCGTGGCACAACTACACCTAAGCCCTAAACCCTAAATCCATAAGCCCTCAACCCTGAATCCTAAATCCCTAAGCCCTGAGCCCTAAACCCTACTCCCAGACTTGGGGGCCGACACAAGTTGCTTCTTTACCTGGTCATCCTTCTGAGAGTTAAAGGCAAGCAAAAGTGCCAAAGAACCGTCCACACCTAGGTTAGTATATTATCACAATCCCCCCAACCACCCCCACCTAGCACTTGTACCTGGTTTTGTAACCCCCTCCTCGTCTTCCGAATGTGGTACACGATAATATCTCCGGTATATGGTAGTTTCCCAAAATAGGGGACCCCAAAATGAACCCCATTACATTATAGTCCTTATTATAGGGACCCCCAAAAAGGTACCCCTAATTTTGGGAAACCCCCATATCAACATTGGGCGCCCGGGGGTTTCAATGCCCCTCCCCCATTCCAAAGCTTCACCCAGAACCCAAAAATCCAAGGCTTAAACTCAAAGGGGGGGCGCCAAACTCAAAAGGGGGGGCACTAGACACCCAGGATCTTAGAGTTTAGAGTTTTGGGTTTGGGGTTTACGATTCCAGGCTGGGGTTTAGTCCTGATTATGGGCTATTTTGGGAACTACCTTAGTAAGCTGGGTCCCAAAAGTCGGACTGCAAATTGAAATCAGCATTTAGCCTGTGTGTAATCCATCTATCGACTCCCAAAGCCTCCAAACCAGAATTGCTTCATAAACCTAACCGCTGTCCAAGCGACCGGGTTTTAGGGTCTGGATACAGATCTTGGTAATGCTGGTTTCTCGTGCAACACTCCTTCGCTGAATGTGGCCACGTCAAACGCAAGGTGGAAAAAAACAAACGTAGCAGGACACCAAAAAAGTCAAAGGCCTCAGAACGCCATACCCAGATTGCTAAATTCATGGACCCTAAACTCTGGACCATAAACCACCCGAAATGACCCTAGACCACGCTAAGCAGCCCTAAACAACCCTGAACGACTCTGACCAGCCCGAAGCAGCCCTAAACCGCTTAGGACTAAATACAGTCTCGACTCATGAGCGAAGCGAACCTGCTCCTCGTCTGCACCCTTACTCTTGCCTTACGGATTGGAGTTTTGGGGTTTAGAATTTGAGGGCTCAAGGCTTTAGAGTTTGGGCTTTATGGTTTGGGGTTTGGGGACGAGGATTCAAGGGTCCTCAAGGACCTTTGGAATGTGTTTGGATTTGGAGGATTCAAAAGAAGTATGGGCGTGCATGTATGCCTGTCCAAGATTCTATAGGGCTATAGGGATCCTTCTGAAAAATGCCCAAGTAGTACCCAGTATAGAGTGACATCGTAGCCCCGGAGAGACGCTTGCAGGCTTTAGCCCTCTCTAAAAAAGTGTATAGATCTCGGAAGAGATTCACTACACAATCACCAATAAGGACCCTCCAAATCCCAGTACAATTCCTACATGTCCCAAAGCCCCTGAAGATACCGATACCCCTAATCATTTCAGAAGCTTTAGCATCAAAAAGGCTCTTCTAGACGCAGCATGGTCGCTGCTCTGAATTGCACATACGAAGTCCTGCAACCAGGCTGCACAAGCTACAAAAATACAGGCGAGCTTGAGTTACACAGTCTAATGTTGGGGTATGACTTGTTTCAATAGAGCTTCAGGGTATACTGTACTGGGATTCTATGAGCACGATGAAGGACACTGTAATTAAGCATTCAGATCTCAACATCAAGATGTTAAGGTTTTGGTCCTGAAGTCGAGGGAACTTTCCCCAAATGATATTATCCTCCAAGAGGGATCTCCAACAAAGGCCCCTACCAGCATGCACTGGGAACTGCCCCACATAGCAACAGTCTATTATAGGGGTCATACTAAGGGCTGTATATCTTCAAGGTATAACTACTATCCAAGTGTACGGGGTGGGGGACAGTACCTGAGGTACACAGCTAGCCAGGTGGCACTTCGTCCGTTTGTGGTTGTCACCGATGCCACGCTTGTTCTTGTGCATGAGCTCTCCGTGTCAAGTAAAGACGAGCTCGGTTTTTGGGCGTGTACTCTACGGTTGATACAAAAGTCTGCCTGACCCTGAGTGCCTTCTACCTTGGGAGTTCTGGCTTTTCGGGAACTAAGGTCACGCATGCACGGTAGTATCAGCAGTATACTTGAGAGAATTTAGGCACCCTTACACACCTTCAACACCATAAGATCTCCTCGCACGAGCCTCCTCCAAACCATTATCCACATGGGGGTTTCCAAGAATTGGGGCATGCTCTTTGGGGGTCCCCATAACGTATAAGAATTGGGGTCTATGAGTTAGCTCCTTTTTGGGAAACCCCTTCACGTATCGAAATCCTTTTGAGGAAAGGCATCATGTCCAAATTCATATGCTCTTTGCCTTGCTTTCCCGCTCAATCCAACACGCCAGAAGAGGCCGGCACAATTTCGAGGCAAGCCGTCCCTGTGAATCCTGCGCCCTGACGAAAGTACTTTGAGCAACAAATCCTAGATCATTAGCCACAACAAGCATCGGACCTTGGCAAAATCGCAGAACATGGTGACGCCTAAGCAGTCTCACAGAGGCTTGGCGCCAAGGGTGGTCGAAATGGTGCTGCTTAAGCATAAAAAGATGACCCCCAAGCCTCACATAGTGCATATCCCTTCTAGTTAGTAGCCCAGATTTACGACTGGGTGGCATATGGGTGTTGCTTCTTCAGGGAAGTGCGTGGTGGTGAGCGGAAAGTATATGTATCAAGTGTGCAACAGGCTAGCATTTGAACCCCAGCCAAAACTGAGAACCCTAAACCCTAAACCCCAGGATCCTCTAGGACACTGTGAAAAGGAAACCCCCGCCATTGCAATCAAGTGCCTTTTTGGGGTGTAAAGGATTCCTAACGAGTAGATTTCTTGCAGCAGCTATGGCAACCACAGGGAAACCGCGCTTCTTTTTCAGGGTCGAAAAAACCCCATGATTCACATGAGATCCCCCTAAACCCTAAACCCTGAATCCTAAATACTGAACCCTAAACTCTACACCTCTCAAAGCAGCCGAGACACACCCGCGTGACTGCTTGACACATTCTGCCAGATCTTGCCCTCTCAATGAGAAAGTTTCCGCAAAGGTCATAGCTGTAAGCGTTGACCTGCATGGAGGCTCATGGGACCTAGTCACTACTTATATCTGGGCTTATAACCCTAATTATAGACCCCCCTAAATCGGCTTATAGGGGTTACACCAGTCATAAGTGGTCACTAAGTCCCATGGGCCTCCAAGTGGGCTTAGGGCTTTTCATGCCTTGCCGTACTAGCCCCCCTTGGCTACTCCCCAAGGGTCCCCTTGAGAAAGGATAAATAAGGAAAGGCAAATGTTAAACAAGGGGGAGCCTATGGGGGAAAACCCCTAATCCCTGAACCCTTAAACCCTAAATCCTAAACCCTAAATCCCTGAACCCCTAAACCCTAAACCCTTGGGGTAATAGGTGAACCCATGAGCTCAGGTGGCTTCAGGATTTATGGTGTTGAGCTCAGGGTCGGCTTCTAGGATTTGGGAAGCGGGGGGGCTAAGATTTTCATAGGGGCTGCTTTTTCATTCTGAGAGTCTCCTTTAAGGTATACAAGTTTAGGATTACTATGTGCTTCTGCCATAAACCTCTGAACACTACAACCTATAAAGAAACGCTGAGAAGTTCAAAGAGTTTGCTATTTCTCAGACACAAAATTCATTAAACAACCGTTGCCGGCCTTCTTTAAGAGACACCCAGACCCTCCCTGAAGATCCACAACAACCCCTTTACATAGAATGCCTCATGCAAAGCTAAACGCGGCTGGGACAATGCTCTCAACTCAGGCATCGGCTGATGCAGGCTGCCATCAGCATAGAGCGACAATTCCCCAAACCTTTGTCTGGGTCGTTATCTTACTGGGGGTCAATAGGGAATGAGGGAATATTCCCTTATTGCCTACTAACCACCAGCAGGCAATAGGGCCTTAGCTTTGGGTTTGCTAAGTTAGGGTCATAACAGCAATCAATCATGGTCTCTATTCTTTCTGAGGCAAAGTCTGTCGGATGTTAACTTAGCGAAGACTTTGCTGTAAATGATGCATGGACTTACATTCACCCTTCAAAATCCAGTTGTCATTGCTGACCACGGTAGTGAAGTTTCATGGGGTTGAATAACCATTAAAAGCAAGGCTTATAAACCAACTTATACATAGGAAAAACCCTACAGAAGGCCAGTAGATGGCTTCTGAGCCAGAACCGCAGGCCAAATACTTGTGGAATCCCCATGAACTTCCAAGTCAGGTGGGATCATCTCTTCAAGGGGTAGGAGGGACGTATAGGGCTCGGGTTTAGAATTTCGAGTGTAGGGTTTTCCCAGAATGGAGGTACCCTCGCGACCCTTGCCATATTGGGGAGATTCCAGGAAGCTGTCAGGGGTCCCTGCGCTGAATTCTCTAGGGATCATGTTGAGAAGTGGAATGATGCTCAGGTTGCTATGCGATACTTTCTCAAAGTTCTGGGTCTACGCTACAACTTTGGAAACCCTTGCCTTCTGGATCATAGAGAGCAGAACTTGATTTAGAAAGCGCGTTTTCCCAGTTTTTGCGATCCAGCCATATACAAGAGTCAAAAATTAAGATCTATACTGTTGCTGAAGGACCAGCATCCTATATATATATATGTATCCTGTATCCTTGGAAGCAAGATGTTGTTGTGGGATCCAATGCGGTGCAGGGATCCAAGCCCGCCAACCCATCACTAGCCATGAAGCTCCAAGCCGTCAAACAGCCTCAGCATTCTGACTCTTTTTTCTGCAAGCTAAAGATGATCAAGAAGCCACTTGGTGCCGGTAAACTCTATGGCCTCTCCCTCGGCGTCGTACCCTGTCAGGTGTCGAGCTATCCTCTCTCTATGACAATACATCCACTTCTTTCCAGACTACCTATGCCTCCCGTACAAAGTGCAAACAAGGATAGTCGAAAGGACTATTGCTGTCCTGCACAAGGTTGAAAGTGAGGCTGAAGGGATGAACCAAAATTCATAGACTCGGTGGAAAAGGCTTGGGGCTCAGAGTCTAGGGGCTACCTAGAGTCCCCTGCCGGGATCGCGCATACACCCCACTCAGACTCCTCTTTGCGGGACGCATCTGTTCGTCAATCCCCCGGTGTCTTGTCACTACTGCTGTCTGTCATCATTTTTTTCCACCTGAATACCTTTTGAAGTTTCTCCAAATACTGATCCCTGTTTTGGACTCCGTTCTTTTGGCTATTGTTGGGCTCAAGAACTGTTTGGTGCTGGGCTCTAAAACCTGGACCGAAATCCATTTACCGTAAAGCAGAAGCCCTACACAGACACCTTAAGCCCCTGATTGGAGGTCGAGTCAAGCGGGTAAGGGTCAGAGTTATGATCTCTGTTCGGGTGCCCTAAACCTTGAGGGCCGTCTTTCTACCGGGGCCACAGAAGGACCATAATCTTGACAGCCCCACGTTGAGTTGCACCCTAACCCTGAACTTTCGAAAGCCCCCAAAACCCCAACCTAAACCCTATAAAGCGCTTTAGCCCCAAGGCCTATTAAACAACTCTCAAGCCTTCCAAGCATCTAAAGCCCTCGCTAAGTCAGGCCTTGGATGTAGTTGTACGTGCCGGTTGCGGTGATGTGGAGACAGGAAACCCAGGAGCCCGCAATGAAGATATGTTCGCCTTTCTCAACAACTATGGAAGCCCCCCAAAAAAAACTCTGATTTGGGGAACGCTTAAATCCTCCATAATTATCCCCCACATGTCTCTGAATAAAGCAGGATACCGGGGAGCAACAGGCTTAGGGTTCTTGACGGTCAAGAGTGGCCCCCTCCTAAAATGTTACACGCCTCCACCCATAGCGAAAGAGAACGCCACTGTCGTACTTCCAAAGTAGGCTAGAGATAGTTTCTTCCGGAGGTGGCGGTGATTGACAAGGATTGCTTAGCGTTTAGGGGCCCTTATGTGAGCTACAGTTGAAACTCCCAGTATGCCCCTTAATAACCCCTATAGGACTCCCCTATATAAGCCCCTACATAACCCCCTTTAAGAAGTTGAGACTATAGCTCATACAGGAGAATTCTATTTAAAAACTTTAGCGGAGCTCTTCATGTTTTTGCCTTTCTCGTAGACGTGCTTCTCCAACGCTGCGCAGACAGACCCGAAGACATCTGCGTAGCATTCCTGAAGAAGCTTGAAAATTGGCAGCTCCAGCACATAGCTGCTCCTTTGACCTCAGCTGTTCTCAAAAATCCTGCGCAAAATTCTTAAGATCTTTCATAAATCTCTATGCCTAAGTTTCAGACCACAGGCCCTTTGACTAAGGAAGGGGGATAAATAATAGGGTTTCCCCAATATAGTCACTTAATTCAAGTTCCTTAAATCGCTATATTTCCCCAGTTTCCATTTCATTTTCCATGTTCTTTTCCATTTGACTCTCCATTATAGGGGGATACTGGTAGCCCGGAAGGGCAGATAGCCAGGCATACAGTGATCCCAGCAGCAAGCGCCCATGTCCGGCGAGCCTAAGCCCTAAACCCTAAACCCCATAATGGAAACTAAAATGGAAACTATAGGGATTATATAGGGGTTATATAGGGATTATAGGGTATATATTGGGGTTAAGGGGTTAGGTTTAAGGCTGTTAAGGAACATAAATTAAGGGATTATCCCCTATAATGGAGAATCAAATGGAAAAGAAAATGGAAAATGAAATGGAAACTGGAGGAAATATAGGGATTTAAGGAACTTAATTTAAGTGACTA
>CAJNIZ010046438.1:73600-111098 GCA_905231905.1 Symbiodinium pilosum | reverse complement strand
AATGAAATGGAAACTGGAGGAAATATAGGGATTTAAGGAACTTAATTTAAGTGACTATATTGGGGAAACCCTATTATTTACGATATATACCCATTATGGTAACTTAATTTAAGTTCCTAAACCCCCCCAATAAGCCCTTAAGCCTTAGCAGTCCAGTGGCTGACATAGAGCTCCAGTTGCAGCGTGGGCGAGATCAGAGTGGTGTCCTAAGGTTGGTTTAGGAGCTCCAAAAAGGTTTAGGGCTTGCACTTTGGGGGCTGGAAGTTGAAGGTTTAAGGTTGGGGTTTAGGGTTTCATGATTATGATTTGGGTACTGCCCCCACCCAGTAACAGTTTATATTGGGGGTCCTATTAAGGGCTATATATAGCCATACTATAAATATTATCCAACTGTTACTGAGTGGGGGCAGTACCCAAGTTAAGGGTTTGGATTTGCAGTCTAGAATTTTCAGGTTTAGGCTTTTAGGTTTTGAGGCTCTTTTGAGGTTTCGAGGCCAGGCTTCAGGAGGGGGGGAGATACCTGAAAGAGCAGTAGTTGACGCCATTACTTTCCACCGTCTATTACGGATTGTTGAGCCTCATTCAGGGGTTCTGGGGCATCCTTAGGGGTCCTAAACGTGGGGTAGCACTTCAAACGAAAGATATATATATGTAGATATATGTATATACACACACACATATTCATAACGACTACTCCTCGGAATCCAGGCTTTGTTTCAGAAGCTTACGTGGTACAGGATTGTGGTTCAGCTCTCCGCAAGGTTGATACAATGGGTTGCTGTTAAGAAGCTAAGGTACCACATAGAGTTTGGGGATTGGGGTTTAGACTTAGGGTTTAGGAAGAAGGTACCATGATGTGGTTATACAGCAGATACTATTTCCTCACAAGATAGCTAGATTCAGGATACCTTGCAAGGTATATGGAAGAAACACTGTATGAAACCGGAGTTTGCCAACATGACCGCTTCACGCTCACGAATCCCATCAAGCGGGACAACTCTATCGTTGAGAAACCTGAACATCATCCATCAACTCCAAATACAAACCCCTGCATGCCAGGAACCCTAAACCCCCAAACGGTCAGGCTGATTTGCAAAGTTCTGTCTGCTAGTTCGACCGAGTAGTTCGACCGAGGAAGATTGCATTCTCTGTATAGAAGGCTTAAACAAGAGGAAAGATATACTCTTACTCTACATTGGCAAACTGGAGTATTCCCATTAAAGATACTCCTCATGCGTATTCCCAGTCTCCAACGTTGTGGAGGAAAACTTCTCAAGCCTGTACTCCACAAAGCGCATGATGCGAGAGACCAGCTCGAAGGGCACATGTTGGTGGCTCAGGTACCTAGGTCTACCCGAAAGAATGGACAATCAACCGGAACGAAAATGGACCATGACATGGAAACTGGGAGTATATGGTGGTATGTGGGTGGTTGTCAAAATTATGGTCCCTTTTTGGGTCCCTATTATGGTACGGCACCTAGTATTTAGGGTACCCAAAAAAAGACCATAATTTTGACAACCACCCATGTAGGGATTCACTACCACCGAGGTCTCAGGTATGTTGTCCTGCTGTACGTTGTACACGTCTTACCACTACTGCTGTTCAACAGTAAATGGCTACGATTGCCACAAAGTTTTACGGAATGATGGTACGTTGGGAGCTTGCCCCCCTAGCTAGCACGGAATCCGAAACGGGAACCTTTGCAGATTTCTATCCTCCGGTATAATAGGAATATAATAGGACCCTAATATACACCTTATTATCCCTTATAGTCACTATTACTGGGTGGGGGTCCACCTAGTAGAGCCCGGGCCCGAAAAGCTACTTTGGGAGCGTGGGTGCTGACGTACTTCTCGCCGCCGCCGGTCTCGGGCTTCATTCATGGCTCGTAGCTCTGCTAGTGTGTCGGATATCTTGGAGATTCCTTCAGGGTAGGACAGGGTAGTGAAGCCATGAAAGTAATCAAATTTGTACTAATGCTACAAGAGCTGCTGATTGTGATAGTCGTGCTGCTGCTGCTGCCGCCGCCGCCGTCGCCGCCGCTACTATCGCCGCTACTATCGCCGCTGCCGATGCCGATGCCGATGCCGCTGCCGCTGCCGCTGCCGCTGCTGCCGCCGCCGCCGCCGCTGCTGCTGCTGCTGCTGGTATCATTGGCCGCGATTGTCATAATAATAGTTGAGGAGGCTATCCTTCCCCCAGCTTCACCTGAGAGAGGATTTCTACTCAGGCAAAGCTTGTTAACCCTTTTCTTGTACCGCGGAAAGTCAGGACTAAACCTTAAGGACCCAAATCTGCTCGAAGCCCTAAACCCCACTGCCACAGGCGATGAAAACAAACCTGATTCCTGCACCCATGGCCGCGAGACAAAAAATGGAGACCTTGGTTTGTCTGTCTTCAGCCAAATAGTACATGGGGCAACTATGAAATCAACAAGGGAAAGCTGCAGACTAAACCACAAGCCTTCAAGTTAACTCTGAACTCTGAAGCCCTAAAAACAGCCCAAACCCAAAGTCCTAAGCCATACGCTCAAAGCTCCAAACTTTACAATCCAAGCCACAACTCAAACCTCAAGCCCTAACCCCTAAACGGCAATCCTAAAAGCCAGCCTAGAGACTAGAATGTCCGCTGCTCGCTCTAAGCCCGAACCGGCATCCAACAATGGTGGGGCAGGTGAGTTGATGATCCAGCGCATGGCGTGAAGATACTGCACCTGCTTAGGGTTGAGAGTAGGGGCTTAAGGCAGGTTAGGATTTTGACCTAGGGTAATCTAAAAGGAGCCCTAGGAGGGTAAGTGCTCTTTGATTTCTTGGGTTTATATCCCTATTATGGTCATAAAATCCTAACCTGGCTTAAGGTAGAAGTCGGTAGAAGGTTTGCATTTAGGATTTCCGGTCTGGGCTCAGGGCTCAGGGGCTCAAGGTTTGTTGGATCCAAACCCATCAATTGAGGGTCCTGTGGCCCTTGACCCCTAAATCTGTAATCCTGGTCAACTGTTAAGGAGATGCTAAGGAACCCATCCGGGTATGACGTCGGCACTGGCAAGCTGGGTCCAGCTTCGGATCTCCAGGCTTTCCTCATGGGTGGTTAGGATCCAAGGATGTTCGGTTCTGAGGGCTTGGGGTATCGGCTTTTGGGCTTTAGGGCTTCAGGTTTAGGGTTTAGGGTTTTGAGCTTCAGGGTCCTGTTGGAGGAACCTCTAATTTGGAAGCAGGTTTGGGGCTCGAAGGCTGAGCTTCTCACACCTAGAGGACCTTGGCATTCCCCAAATATTAGGTAGCTACATCAATCATGTTACTTACACGGACCCTCCACCCTGCAACATAGATTGCCATTATCCCTTGTAGATTCAAATCACTACTACGCTGGCTTGGTGTTACCCCAAACCCTAAACCCATCAAGCCAGAAGTAAACTTCCAACACTCTCCTCGAGGCCGCGTCCGATTGCGTACCACATGCATGTCAGCCTTAGCTTGCAGTCTACTTGCATGGGGTTTATATAAGGGTTATACAGGGTCATATAGGGGTTATATAAAGGTTGTATAGGGGTTATATAGTTATATAGGGATATAAGGTTTCAGTCTACTGCATTTGGGGTTTAAGTTTAAGATAGGCCTTGGTAGTGATTATATGGACGGTTTCCCAAAATTAGGGGTACCTTCACTTGCAATCTACTTGCAGGGTTTAGGGCTTGAGGTTTTGAGGTTGAGGGCTGACTTTTTCACAAAAGTGACAAGAAGGCGCAAAACAAGGTATGTAGTTTATCAGGGCACGCTTTTTCCGTTCCAGCTTTGCGTGGGGGAGCACAAGCAGTCCCCCTCTTCGTGTGTATACAAACACTATACAGCTGTCTAGTTCTATATATATATATATACACATACATACACACATCTACTTATGCATTGGGGATCCTGCTGACAGACATGTAGAGAGACCACCAGCCTGAAGAAGGTAGACATCGCATCGGGTCAAGGGAAAAGAAGCGCCGAGTCACTGAGCACAGAAGGTATGATGTTGCCAATAGTGGTACACATATCTTTAGCAGTGGTAGTAACACCTAAGCATAAGAAAGTTGAGAGCGTGAACATTCTCCTCATTTTGAATATTGGTGTGAAGTATCACAACGCCAGACCAAGGGGTTGCTGTTAAGGAACGTAAATTAAGGTTTACGGTTTAGAGTTTAAGGTTTAGGGTTTAGGGCTAAGCCAAGGAGACCCTATAAACTGCTACATACCATTTATTATGGTAACTTAGATTAGGTTCAACAGCGACCTAATAAACCTTGTACCCCATACCCTAAACCCCTAAATCCTAAACCCTAAAACCCTCTAAGTAAGGTACTACAATAGTCATCCTGTGAGTTGGGAATCTAAAAAAGAACATTTCCTAAACACTGGGATCACAAAGTCTACGTGGTTAAGGGTTTAGGTTTTAGGTTTTAGGGTTTAGGCTTTAGGGTTTAGGTTTGAGGGTTTAGGTTTCAGGGTTTAGGTTTGAGGGTTTAGGTTTCAGGGTTTAGGTTTGAGGGTTTAGGTTTCAGGGTTTAGGATTTAAGGTTCTTGGAATCACTCCCAACACCTTGTGAGGTCGAGACGCTTACCTGTGTGTGGTGTATAGGGTCTCTAGGTTCGGTGCAGACTATACGGGATAGTGGTGATTACATTAAGATCCTCTTATATTCCTGTTATACCGCTATTGCAGGGTGGGAGGCCCACCTAGTCTCTAGGCTTCATAACAGCACGCGTCCAGGCCGTTTCAAAACGTAAAAAATAGCTTGCCGACATTGCTGCCCTTGAAATGGCGAAAACTCAAATAGAAAGCCACTGCGATGGCAGCCCAAATATAGGGACCCCTAACTCACAAAAAGCTTTATACATCAGATACGCCCAGAAACAGGTGAGCACAAAACGTCATAGCAATGGCAGTGTTTGTGATGGCAATGACAACCGCAACCCACTGTCTGCCGCTGTTGGCTGCGCTTTCTTCAATGACGGCATTTACCTGATTTTGTTTCCGCTCATTTTGGCACACCAGGAAGACATACGAAGAGGGACCCTTAGATAATTAACAGTACAGCTTGTGGTCACCACAACCTGGTGCGGGGGTCCTGGTTGCGTTAGTGTCTCAGCATGTAAGGTTTCGCGCGAACGTAGATGACATACCCCTTCCTTGCGGAATGAAGATGGACACGTGAGCAGCTCCCCGGACCCTGAATCCTGAATCCTAAGCTGTAAACTGTAGATTCTAACCTCTGGGTCCTAAGTCCTACATCGCCAGCCCTCAATCCGAAATCCTCGACCCTGAAGGCTAAACCCTACGTCCTAAACCCAAAACCCTAAACCCTAATGACAACAATGACCCAGACACTCGTGTCAGCTTCAGGACTCGCAGTAGTCTCAACAGTCTTAGCACCCTGGTGACTCTGAAGAGTCGAAACTCGGCCGACAGGCTTGTTTCTGAAAGTCCATACCTGCTTTTTGTTGTCGGATTTTGGGTACAGGGTCTAAGGGGAAGTCCATACCTGTCTTTGCTGTTGGTTATGGATCATGAAATATGCGTACCTTTCACGTACTTTTAGTCTAAGTTCTTGTTTCTTGGTTGTTGGGCCTTCAGGGAGCCTAGCAATATATGGGTGTTTAGCAGGCGTTTATGGAGCCCCTTTGAAGCATTGCATAAGCTTTATTTGAGAAAAACGGCCTTTTGGGTGGAGGCTGGGTTTATGAGAAACCAAATGCTGCGCTAGCATGCTAAAGGCACACCTAGATGCCCAACGTCAAATGCCAGCAGAAGTACGTCAAACACCATCCACCCCCGCAGGTAGCTCAGGAAAATTGGCAGATAGCCTGTCACCAGCACGCCTTTGCGATAGGTGGCGGTATTCAAGTTCACGAAGAGATCAGCTGTCCAAAAGGCCATGCTGATCCAGAAGCTCACCCACAAGAAAGAATTAAACGCCGTGCCATCGGACCTGGGATCTGTGGCAAGCCATGTGTACTTCCCAAAGGTCAACAGACATGGAAGCCCAAAAAGGGAGACACCTTCATGGGGTTCGGTGTTCTTTTGGGGAGGGTCTGGTCTTGGGTGTCTCAGCGTGGAACACAAACTTCCGATACTAGATGGCTTCCATTCGAACTATTTTGAACCGCATTTCTTGGCCAAACCTCCACATTCTTAGCTCCACGCAAAGCCCACCCAAAAGCTCCCAAATCCAAAGCTTCGTGAACCCTACAACCCTAGACCCAGTAAACCCCCAGTCCCGACTCCCCCATACACCCTTAAAATCTCTGATGTAGAAACCTGAACAAATAAAAAAGATGTTGCTGTTGCACTCCTCATATGATGATGGCATAATGCACGCTTAACCCTATTCATGTTATCTAAGTCCCACCCTAAACTGTAAACCCTAAACCCCAAATCCTCATTCCTGGGGACGCACCCATCCTCACGTCCCAGGCCAATGCGGGAGGCAGCGTGATGCTGTCACAAAGTATTAGAACCATGGCGGCTATATCCCAGCATATCCTGGGGTCAAGCCATACTGAAAATCTATGGGAAAGTCTCATGTTGAGAGATTTGGGTTTCAGGCTCAGGGTTTTAGGGTTTAGGCTCTAGGGTCTGGGGTCTAGCATCCCTTGGGGTCAGGTAATGCGGTGCAAAATGAGACTCCTGTAACCAATGCGGCTGCTCAAGAGTGGTTCTAGGCTATGGGGTTTAGAATTTCACGTTTGGGGTTTCGCATATCCTTCGGTAGGACCTAAGCCCTAAATCCAAACTGCAAAACTCTAAGCCCAAAGCTGTGCGCCTGAAGAATATTCCATGGGGATCCAGCCCTACCCTAAACCCTAAACCCTAAACCCTAAACCCTACAGTGTCCATTTTAAACAAAGTTTCAGCAAAGTTGGCCTTTCGAATCCTTTCCAAAAAAGGAGCCCAAAATGGAAATGCCTACCAAATCCTAAGCTGTATGTATCCTTGTGACTTCTTTACATGGACCTGTCTTGGACCCCTGAGTCCTGCTTGGAGTTAGGGGACTTAGTGAACTGATTACAAAATTGACAACTGGTTGTATTATGTGGCGGTTGAGGAGTATACGTACATAGTACAAAGGCCCCTCGACCCTTCAGGTGAGCCCCAAAGCCCGTGTCCTGAAAGTGCTAGACGGATGGAGCGGCTGTAGAAGCTCGCTGGTATGCAGTCGTTGCGATTGGCGTCTACCAATCCTCGGCTGCTTTTGCTTAGCATTCGAGGTCAAGGATTTAAATTGAGGGTTCAGCGAGGGCGTTCAAGGTTTAGAATTTGGGGTTAGGGTTGATTATTTAGGGTACGGTCCCTTGCAGGACAAAATGGGAGTGCGGCAACAAAATGAATCCGCTTCAGGGGGTCCGCGGCGACACAACAGCGTTTGGTTCAAGAAGATGTCTCCGGGGTGCACGTCGAAAGTTCAATTTCATAACCAAGAATCTGGGTTGCTGTCAAGGAACTTAAATTAAGTTACTATATTGGGGAAACCTTATTATTTACCATATATACCCATTATGGCAACCCAGCTAAGTGAGGATCAGCCCCAGTAACGGTCTCTACTGGGCCTTGTGGTAGCTTCGATAAGCCCCAATGAACCCACCATGAACCCTGTAGGGGGTTTAGGGTTTAGGAATGTAAACCCTAAGTCTTCAACCCTCAAGCTGCATTGCAGCATTGCTCTAAGCCCAAGGCCCTTTCACTAAGTGTCCATGACTGCCACTGCATTCTCACTAGCAGACGTCCATCCATACGTTCTCAAGTTCATCTTGTCCCACCTAGATCCTAGAAACTCTTTGGACCCCCACTACCTGGNNATATTCCTTCTTTATTTGGGTCTATATGGGTAGTGGGGTACCAGGTAGTGGGGGTCCTGAGAGTCCCTAGGACTAGAAGCACCTGTAATTTTCAGAAACCGCTTAACCCTCAACTCGAGGCCACGGAGAACAAGATGAGCCGCCCTGGAACCAGAGCAATCAAGAAGACGCCGTAAGTGTCAGGATACTCTTCCCCTAACTCCTGAATGTGACTCAAGAACAGTTGAAATCTATGACTGTGGCACTGGATCCCTCCAGAAATCCCTGAATAATCCGCTAGAATAATTCCTAACGTTCTTTCCACGCTCCTCCCTTCAAGAGTCGGGGCGACGTAGTAAGTAGGTTCAGAATGGGGATAGCTGGCGCTATCATAAAACTTCCAGGGAAAATAAGTAAACAATATGATTGTTTACTTTCCCTTTTCCATTCCTTCACTGTTTCCAGAATCTTCCCCTGACCCTCAGTAAACCTAATCATTATAAATCCCCACATTATCCCAGTTTCCACTTCATTTGTCATTTCATTCTCTACTTTGTTGGATTTTTCAGCCCTAGTAAGCCACCCCTGGACTTGAACGCCTACACCCTGAGCCCAAAAAACCAGCCGTTGTAGCAATTTCATGTTTTCCACTCCTTGCTAACTCCCCTGGCCCTGAAAGCAGTAAAGTAACGCTGGGGTCAGACCTAAATCTGAATCTCAGGACCTTCCGTTTTCTTCTCCAGTCCCGCTTAAGTATCAGTAAGCCCAGGGTCATGCTCATGCTCATTCGAGCTGACGCCTTTGCACGGGTCATCGTCGT
Source organism: Symbiodinium pilosum (assembly GCA_905231905.1). Lineage (NCBI taxonomy): Eukaryota > Dinophyceae > Suessiales > Symbiodiniaceae > Symbiodinium > Symbiodinium pilosum. The sequence goes on along the minus strand of CAJNIZ010046438.1, from coordinate 102,461 downwards.
GGGGCCCTCTGCACTCTGACTAGCCTCGGTCACAGTGAGGGGATTCGCAACCCTTAGTCCCTGTAGGTAGAGGGTTCAGGGTTTGGGATTTAGGGCCGGGGGCCCTCTAAATCAGGTGCCCTTAAGATTACAGGAAGCGAGAAACTTTCAACCTCAACCCGAAGAAGGGGTCCTTTGCGCGGGCCCTTTCAACAAAATTTCTGGCCTCGTCCGAGCTACAGGGGGCTTTGAGGCTGCTGTAGAAATAATCCCTTCTCCGCACTGATACAACCACAGCGCTCAAAAACAATATCTTCTCAATATCATACGTTTATACAGAGAGACCATTATTAAGGGGAGTGGGGTGCTACCGTCAGGGGGGTGGGGATGATGGTTCTGAGGGGCGGAGGATTTGGCTCTATGAGGCTGAGGGCCGGGTGTGCGCGCTACGAGACACAGAAGTACTCCATTTATTTCCAGGTTAGTCCCCTGTAGTTCTGAACATAAAGCCCTACGTGCACCCACTAAATCCCGAAACCCTGAGCCTCTGGGCCCAGCCCCAAAAAAAAAGGCTCATGGATGTTGATACTACCCCCCAAGGTTCCCCCAAGTTATTTGGGAAAATTAACCCTAATCAAGATTAATTCATGGGGGAACCTTGGGGGGCGGGTGAAGAAGCTTTTGGACGGACTTTCAGGGGCTCGGGGGCGGGCTACAATTATGCATGCCCTGTGGGGGTTGAGGGATCATACAAACCGCTTCTTATCAAAAAGCTGTTCTTTATGTATACTGAGGGTTTAGGGTTTAGGGTTTAGGGGCTGCTCTTGGCACGACACCTATGTTGGGTGGGGCCTTGTTTTCAACCACCCAAGTTCCAAACTCCGTTCGATGCCGGCCGGGCCGCCATGTCCATCCATCGGCTGTGCAAACGTATCTGAGCTCCTCAGACATCACACAAGGCTTGCGCAAAAAAGATGTCTCCAAACAGAATTGAAGAGTAAGTAGGGCTACGGTCTGGGCTTGGGGATCCTCAAGACAGGGTCTTCAAGGCGGATTGGAGTTTCTCTTGGTCCTATTGGGTTTACTTACTTCAGAAAACCTACCTCTCGCAAGTTTGTATCGGTCTCTTGGTGTTGAATTGGCTTAGCATATGCCCCAAAATCCTTGAGCCAAACCCTAAGCCCTCAATCAGAAACCCCAAACCCGACACTCTTCAAGCCAAACCCTAAGCCTAATCCCTCAAGCCCATGATGCATACAAGTTGTATCCATGCACATTCCATTCCTGTTGTAAAGATCGCTCAGAAATAAACACTCAGTAGGGGTAATGTTGTGGCCCCAGATCGGCAAAAAGAGGCAGTCAACCTTGCAGTTGATTGTTACGGTTGGGCTCCTGGAGCAAATTTGACCTTTCGGAACCCAATGGGCCACTTGTTGCTTCTTGAAGCTTTAAGATTCCTTTTGGAAAAATCAAAATTTTGAAGCCAGTTTGGGTCTTTTTGGTGCCGGTGTGTGCCTGCTTAACTTTTTTGAGCCAATTTGCTTTTTGTGTCTTTTGGAGCGAATTCAAGCCTGTTGGGGCCAATTTTGGGCCTCATGGAGCCTGTTTTCGTCGGGTGCCCTTTCTCCTTTTATTTTGGGTTTCTGGAGCTAAAGCAAGAAGAACAGCTGTGTTTGGTCGGGTGCCCATCTTGTGGTGGGAATATTTTGGTCGGGTTGCCGCTCCTTTGTTCTGGCCCTCTAGAGCAAAAGCAAAAAGAGAAACTATTTTGGGTCGGGCTCCTGTGTTCTTGTGGGACCAGGGAAGGTGGGGAACCCGACCAGAGCAATCTCCGGACCTGAACACTATACTAAACCCCAAGCCCTAAACCCTAGGCCCCATAAAAATGGCCCTTAACCCTAAGCCCTATACAATTTCTCTGAAGCCCTAAGCCCTAACCAAGCCCCAAGCAGTCCTGTATCCACGCCTCCAGAGGGAGCTGCGAGGGCCCCTGCCTTTGAGACCTGGGTTGTTTTTAAGGAACATATCAAACAATGTAGCGTTTGGGATTTTTGGTTTTGGGTTTAAGGCCTAAGGTAAAGGGCTTAGGGTGTTGAGTGGAGTTACCATCGTGATGGCGGAACGTGGAAATTTAATGAGAATTGGGTTGAATGAGTTAAATTGTGCTTCAAAGGCCCCAATTGTGATACCATTGCAAGGAAACCAGACTGCTTGCTATGTACCCATGATATGAACTATAAACAATACTTGCTACGTAGTTTGGTGGACATGGGTTCCATATAATGGAATATACTAAACTACAAGAGGGACCCCTATGTGTATTAACAGGGCTAATGTCGACGGTAGCTCATATGGCAACTTGATTTGAACCCAAAACCCTAAACCCTAAACCCTAAACAAATCCCTTAATGGCAACCCAGGGGCCGCAGAAGGCTTCGTGGATGCTTTCCTGGGCTCACTGTTAAGGATCTAGAGTTCGTCGCTTAGGCTTGGGGAAGAGGGCTTAGGGTTGGGGGTGTAGGTACGAGGGTGTTTGGGTCTGAGGGATCTGGCTTGGCTTGATCGGCCCTCAAAAGCGTCCAACAGTCCGAACTGAATCAAGGCAATATCCAAACTCTAGGCGTGCGACTTTAGAGGCTTCGGCTAAAAAAACAATGTCAAAACATCTCCACGTAGAACCCTATATTTCTATATAAACCACCTTCAAAAGGCATTATAAACCAACCTGGCTTCATGTGCCTGTAGGACAGCAGCGCAGGAGGCTCTTGCAGACTCTTGGGCTGCAGGCCAGGAAGCGCCTGTCTCCAGGAAGGAAGTGACAACAAAACCCATAACCACATGGGGTTTAGGGTTCAGGGATGCTCCCCCCCCATGAGTCTCAAGATTATACGGGGCATATAGAGACTATACAGGGATCTTGTCCCAATCATGGAGAGTCAAGTGCACAAGCAAATGCAAAATAAAACGGAAACTGGGTTGATGGTACAAAGTGTAGGAGAAGTGGTAGAGGCACGGCTGCTGGTCGTGCAGTAGATTCAGTAGTGGTGCTGTAGCCGCCATCCTAGTACTATTGCGGTACTGCTGCTGCTCCTATCACGACCACTACTACTGATGACGCGGCTGCTGCTACTACTACTACTACTACTACTACTGCTACTGCTACTGCTACTGCTGCTGCTGCTGCTACTGCTGCTGCTACTGCTGCTACTGCTCCCTTGCGTGCTCTGCCTTCTAAGCAATTCCCAACCTGTTTCACGGCGAGCCCGTGCAGTCCCTCTCTCGCTGAGAGGACCAAGCTAGGGCCTGCTCGGAGGGTCTTATAGGGTTTAGGGTTTAGGGGACGTAACGTAGTAAGTAGACTCATAATGGGAACACCTGCTCGGAGGTGCACAGCGCCAAGGGACATTGGTGAATTTAGTTTGGAGGTTTCGGGTTTCCTGCTTAGGGCTTAGGATTATTTTAGGATCTAGGGATTAGGGTTTCGGGTATAGGCTGTCGGGTTTAGGGTATATGGTTTACGTCTTAGGGTCACAGATATCGGCGAGAAGGATAGAGCCTGAAAACTATTCTTTGAAGTGGAGTACATAAGAGTTCTGTGAGACCAATGAACGAAATTGGCCATCCAATAGTTTTATACAAACCCCAAGCCAAACTTCAGCCCTATATCCTACAGTTCACAGCCACAAAACGTCAAGCGAAGAATCCCACGCCAAACCCTAAACGGAACCCCAAAGCAACGGTGCAGGGTTCTGAGTTCAAATCGCTCTCTCTTTCGAAGCAGGAAGAATTTGTAGTGAATGGATAGTAACCTCTCATTTCGAGGAAGGGGCAATTATGGTAGAAAGAGCAGTCTAGCTTCTCTGATGGAGAAGCCCCATGTGATTCAAGTATAAATCAATATAAAGCAGTCTTGCTGCACTTTCTGTGAGGGTGTATATTCGGTTCATGCTTAGGCAGAACCTCCAAAGAGAACCCAAGCTCTACATCCTATTTTCCTAATCCCAAACCCAATGTCTCAAATCCGAGACTCGGAGGCCCTAAACCCTACATCCGCAGCCTCAACCCTGCATCCTCAGCCCACAAAACCCGAAACAATCTGCGAATTGTGCAGAAGGCGGCTTTGAGGGAACCTGTAAGTAGTTGATATACTATCTCCCCAGTAAACCTGTTGCATCTGCGTGCCTCAGTAGTTCACCCACCCCTAGTACCACCGCGCGCGCTCGAAGATTACCCTTAGTAGCTTCAAATGTTAAATGGCAGGTTGTCAAGGTTCTCGCCCTTCGAGGGGTCCATGAAATGTAACGACCCCCAAATGTTCAGGCTACCCGGAAAGGCACCAGAAACTTGACCACCCCTTAGACCCTAAACCCTACACTGCACCCCTAAACCCTTAAATCCAAAATTCCTGACCCTCAGTCTGGCTGCAACAGGGTAGTTCTACCTCTAGGAGACCGGTTTCGGAGGTCCCTATAAGAAGGGTTGGCTTTTTGAGCCTTGTTTCTGGAAACATTCTGGCTTTCCTTTACCACCCCCTATACTACCCCTTTTGGCTTACCCTTTTCTGACGCTTATGTAGGAATAGTTAAGTCAAATTGAGATGAATCAAGAAGGAAGCAACGGGTATTGCATGGCCATAAACCCTAAACCCTAAGCCAATGAAAACAGGCGCCTGAAAGTGAACCTCCAGGCGTGGGTTCCAGTGATTTTACAGCTCTTCGAAGTGCCTGAACCTTCATGTGAGCTATGGTCAATATTACCCAGGCAATTAATGGACATGGGTTCCTCACAAGGGACTATACCAAACTACAAGAGGGACCACTATCTCCACTCTTAAGGGTCCTTCAACAAGGTTAATATTGACCGTAGCTCAATGTGAGCTATAGTCTTAACTCCAAATATCCCCCTTAATAACCCCTATAATGCTCCCCTATATATCACCCTCTTTTAAGGAGCTTAGACTATGGCTCATGTCGTAGGATTTTGCGGGTTTATGGATTGGTTGGTTTGATTAGGGATTCCGGTTTTGGGTTTAGGGATCAGGGCTTGCAGCGGGTGCCATTTTTAGGATCCCTAAACCCTAAACCCTAAACCCTTGAGCTTTAGGGCCTACGGTTAGCTCGAGGGTGCCTAGAGGAACCCAGAAGATGAAGGCTTCTATGGGAGCTGTTTTGGGAAAACCTCGGCAGGCATATTACGAAACACGAGCTTTTATCATAACAATTCTAAGAATACCTGGTTGCAACTCGGGTTTGCACAACCTCGGCGAAATGGAGGCTCATTTTTGACATTTGCACGGTTTGGGGTTTAGGGTTTCGGGCGGAGGGTCGTTTATGCGGACTGGTAGAAGACGATGCGCATCTCGATTAGATGATCCTCCTCTTCAGAGAAAAGATTTGTGTGTTCCAAATACCTGTCCCCAAATTGACCATAAGCTAAGTTTTCATTTTGGTTAGATTCTCCTTATGGGAAGTGTATTCCCGCTAGTCCCATCTTTACAAAGATCATAGGAACAACCCTCATTTGTGTAACTGAGTACTGCATTGGGATCCAGACCCTAAGGCATACATAAGCCATCGTCTAAACTTCTGATTTACCCCTTAATAAACCCTATAATACTCCGTATATAATCCCTTATACAACCCCCCTGAAGGAGTTTATAGACTATAGCTCACATCATCATTGGAAGAATCGAAAGAAGTCTTGCAACTCCCCACTCCCCGCCCTAAAACCTGAAACTTACTGGGTTGCTGTGAAAGAACTTAAATTAAGTTACCATAATGGGTATATATAGTAAATAATACGGTTTCCCGAATATAGTAACTTAATTTAAGTTCCTTAACAGCAACCCAGAAAACCTGAAACCTAAGCCCTGAACCCTACGAAGCCTGTTGGCCCACGCTTTCCAGGGACTGGAGAGACTGATGCAGGTCCTTTTCCAAGCTGGAAAAGTTGTCCCATATTTTACCTTGGCTGGTCATCAACTAGGCGGGAGTGTATGTTGCGAAACAGGTGCGCTGCTTAAATCTGCAAAGGACCCTGACAAGCAGACAAGGACAGAAGAGAAACATTTGAGCTGTCCCGTATGTAGGGCATTTGCAAGGTCAATGTTTTGGCTAAACCCAACAGGACCCTAAAAAGTCAGAGGTCGCATACTGGGCCGCAAGGGACACGTAAAACGAAGCTAGCACCGACTCACTTCCAAACCTTGGGAAAGCAACTCTTCGCCCTCAACTCTAAGCTCTGAAGCCAAGCCTTGAACCTTCTAAGCCCAGAACCTAGAGATTCCAGTGGACTTGGGAAGTATACTTCGAACCCCCGTAAGCCCCATAAGAGCCCCCGCCATCCTCGGGACTAACCCACTTACAAAATCCCCCTGACCTTAAACCCTTAGCCCTGAAGCCCAAACTCTTATGCCTAAACCTCTAACCCTCGACCCTTCAGCCTAAATCCTTAACCCTTCAAGTAAATCCGAAGCCATACGGCTATCGAGAGCCATCGAGGCCGCAGCGGCCACCGCCCACTCGCAAACTTACGCTTGAACCATGGGCGAGATACAGTACCCTCCCCTGCCTTACAGCGGTCATGTAGGGGTCATGCCAGGGTCATTCGGCATGTGCAGGGTTGAGGTATGTGTAGGAAGTTGGAATTTGGATCTGAGGGCTCAGGCTTCGGGAGTAGGATGTAGGTTAACATCTTGCCTGAAAAGGCACCCTATCCCGGCTTTAAGGGCCAAGACCTGGGAATGTCATAGATTGTCCCATTTCCATCTTCCAAGGTTTTGGCCCTAAGCCCTACCCCTAAGCCTTACTGTAGCGAGAAGGGTCTGCAGGCCCTGACACCATCTTAGAATAGGGTTTATATTGGGATTGTATTGGAAAAAAGGAAGATACAATGGAAACTACTACATTATAATCGGGCATATTGGGGTTCTATTAGGATTCTATTGGGGTTATATAGAAATAATGGAAAAATGGAAACTACTGTATAGCATATTGGGGTTAGAATATTGGGGTTATATAGGGACAATGGAAAACATAAAATGGAAGCTACGTATAGGGTTCAAGGTTTCAAACATGGCCACTGTCACTGAAAACTCGGCGCACTCAGGATGTAGGTATTTAGCGAAGCCTACTTCCTACACTTTTTGTAATAATCGACAGGATCCTTCCTTGAACCCAAGAGGCTCGGAAGCTTGGCAAGCTCTTTGCAAACAGATTCTTGCAATCATGAAACTTAAGCCCGAAGCCCTTAACCCTAGACCCGAACCTCTGATATTGGGGTGAAATTAGGCTTATATGGGGTTCTATGGGGATCATGGCAAAGAAAATGCAAACTACTATTTGAGCTATAGTCTAAACTCCAGTATCCCCCTTAAGTGCCCCTATCATAGTCCCCTATATTATCCCCTAAACAACCCCCTTTAAGGAGTTTGGACTATAGCTTATTTTACCTTAATCCTGAAGGCCTTGAGCTGCCCAAAGACCATGCTGCCACGTGTGGAAGCTTCTCACTCAACTTAGGGTCAAATGAGTCGTGCTCTTTTTTGGTGGTTAAATCCAGAAAGATCATATTCCTTATCTAAAATACTATACCCAAAAGGAGGAGATAATCTTACTCTATGGGGTACCATAGTATCCCCAAAAAAAAACTACTCAAACGAGCCTTCGCGGTTAAGGGGAAGTCCCAAGACCTGTTAGAGCAGGAAGACGCCTTAAATCATAATCCCCTCCCCCTAATATTAAACCTCCTCCCCTCCACCTCCAGAATATCAAATGCTCCCATGATGTGGTATGTTACAATATATTGGGTTTAACATTGGGGGGAGGGGATTATTAGGCCTTAAACCCTAAACCCTAAATCCTAAACCCTAAACCCCTAAACCCTAAACCCCTAAACCCCTAAACCCCTAAACTCAGCACCAGTAAGCAACTTGCTTAGCCATGAAGGGCCCCACAAAATCCAGGGAGCCCTAAGCACCATGCCTCAAATAGGGTTTAGGGTTTAGGAGAAGTAGTCTAGGGACTTTAGGAGGGACCCCTAATAGGGACCCTTAATCCCATTACCATATATAACCCTTATATAGTCATTATACAACCCCTATATCCCTAGGTAGTCCCCATNNCATATTAACCCCCATAAGCTACAACGGTCTTTATTAGGGGTCCCTCCTAAAGTCTTTAGAAGTAGCGGGGGAAGTGGATCCCCAGAATCATAACCTGAGCCACCGCCACTGGACAGAGCAATTCCAACCCTGCCTTCTGCATCCCCTAAACCCCTGAAGTGCCCCAAGCTTCCCCAAGCGCCTCCACAATAGAAATTGAAAGGGATTATACAGGGACATGAAAGTAATTGAAAACAATGTCGAAACTGCCGTCTTCTTTTTCAACGGAGCGCTTCCAATGCATCTGTATCGACATGCCACATTGGAGCTTCTCAATATTACGGGTCCCTGCCTGGGGGTTTTGCAACAAGGATCCCAGAACTTGGGGGCATGTAGGGTGGCCTAATTTTGAGAAATGCCCCCACGTACCTGTTACTCTGAAGCCTCTGGGCGGCAAGCATGGTATTTGGCGCTGGTTTCGCAGGTCATGCAGGCCAGCCACTTATGAGGGACCAGAAAGCTTACTTGAGATAATGGGTTGTTCCAGCCACGAACGTGCTTCTGCACATGGACTGCCGCTCGTAGAGCGATGGCAGCAAAACAGAAGCAAGATTAACTTCACGATAAAAACTGATGCTTGCGCGGATGCTTCGTCTTTACACCTGCGGCCCTGAGCACTGCTGCTGAAATTCTGTAGAGATTTGGTGTTCACAGCATGTCTGCGCCGATGATCTTCGGATTGTCAGGCCTGAAAAACCGGCTTGTTGCTATACAAGTTACATGTACTTCCGAACAGGCCCTGCCTGCACCATAGATTGATCTTAGTGCAGCGCAACTACCTCTGGTGGCTGCAAAGAAATTGCCCCAAGCACTGCGCACACGCCTTCGGGCTGTAGTTGTGGCTGTTGAAGACTTCAGGAGGTCCAGTCCCGTCCTTTCCGGAGGCTTAGCCTTCAGCAGTGAAGAGAGCATGTACTGCTTGGAACTGCTGCACGAATCACTTTGGCCACCAATCTCCAACCTGGCGGCCTCCTAGCTTGAGGATGCACACAGCTGTACTGATATGGGCAAGGTCCCAAATCAGGTTTACATCTTTGTGCCTCACACTGTAGTTGGTGCCCAAAAAACCCCGAAACTTTGATAAGACCTTTCCGAGCCAAGAAGGCAGCACCCACTGCAATCGACGACAGCACTGACGACCTCATGACAAGTCAGCTCGACATCGTTGTGGACGGGCCCATGTGAGATTCCACGAAGATTCACGGGGACTTGTCTAAACTCAAACCTGTCCACGCTTGACGCCCAGGTTTAGCCAAACCCCTGCTCCTCGTCAGGGCTTTGAGGGTTAGGCTTCAGGGTTTAGAGCGTGAGAAAACCTGCACACTCCACAGGAAATCATCAAGCTCATGCTACTTGCCGCCTCCAGCAAGCGAAAACGGACAGCGGCAGCACAAGAACAGGGACATCTACTAAACCTTCCTAGTAGCCAGGACGTCTGCTCTGCTTTCTGCCTTCAAGAAATTTAGGCTTTAGGGTTTAGGGACGGCACGGACCCGCAGGCGCGCATGTCTCTGCCTGCAGGCTTTAAAGTACAGAACCTTTCCAAAAAGTCGGCTTGATGGCTAAACCATGCCTAAACGCGCACTGGAAAAGGCTGCTCTGGTACCTGCCATCCCACATCAGAATTCTGCATCGGGACTTTTACTAACACGGGGACCCAATACCGAACTCATTAGTCCTGATGCTACCGTTGATGGATGAAATCTTGCACCACTTAGGGGCCCTAAATTCTTGTAATTCCTAGGACTTTAGGGACCTAAGGTGGTGCAAGATTTCCTCCATCAACACTAGTGGTCCGTATCTGAAGGGGTTGGCCAAAGCAGAATGCCAAGGTGAGAGGATCCTGTCCCGGCATAGCAGATGTGGCTCCTACCTAGAAACAAAGTAGATACCACTTCTGGGTTTCTTATGAGTGTTACCTAAGGGACCCCAAGGATATATGGGGAGTACAAAGGGTTTAAAGCGATCGCATGGGAATCGTTCTGCGAAACTCCGCCCAATGCGAACATCTACAAGATACCTCCCCGCAAGCACAAGCAGCGCAGCTTTGTCTCCTGAGAAAAAGCAGACCTGCGGGAAATTGGAGAGACCCCAGCCCTGGAAGCACTCAGTGATGCCGACTTGCTCCCTCAGTAGTTCTACATCAAACTCCCAGTCGAAGGATGAGACGCTGCACAAGTTCAAAGAACCAGGCTTCAGTGGGAACTGCCAGAACACATCTGGTTGTGGTGCACATTGTGATAGAGGGCCGCCACAGCAGCCACACTAAAACGCATTAGACCATCTCCCGGTCGGTGCAGGCAGCTTGAGGCCATCCATGTTGCAGGCAAGAGCTCAATGTCCTTCGATTCCCAAAGGCTGAGGTGTTGCAGAGGACTAAACCAAGTAGAAGCCAGCAGGTGCACTCCAAAGATGTCGGAGGTGCCCAGAACTGCCCCTGGTTCTTCACACAGGGTTCTGGGAGCAGGTTAGGGTCAGCAGTCTGAAGATGACACTTAAGTTCGGGCCGCGGGCTACTAGCGGTTAGGGTTTAGGGTCTCAAGAGGAATGCAGATAGGAAGCATAACAGACTGGAACGCCCTCAGCGGGTAGGATGCAAGCCAGCATTACTCATCATCTTGCAAAGGCATCTGCTTAAATCCCGAACTAAAACATGACGGTTTAGAACCTAGGCATTGCAACCTGGTGTGAGGCTATGGTTTAAGGCTGTCTGGTGCTCAAAGGAGAGTAGGGCAGTTGACCCCTAGAATCATCCCTAAATTTCCCTAGTATTGGTCCCTAATTACATTCCCTCCCAAGCTCGCCCTGCGTGGGGTTACATAGGGATTATAGGGTATATATTGGGGTGCATATAGGGATAATGGAAAAGAAAATGGAAGCTACAGGGGTTATATGGGGTTATATGGGGATTAGAGCAAATTTAGGGGTTTCCACAAATTGCCTGCAGATCAAGTCAAGCGAGACCGATGGGCTCAGGGCTGACAGGGCTATATGGGCAATGAAAGGTACCTATGTACAGAACTTGGCTTCGAACCATAGAGTCTCAGTCCTGGTGACAACCCTCAGAGAGCTGCTGGATTAGTATTCCCCCTTAAGCCCTAAGGTCTCCAACCCTGCACCCATAATTCCAAAGCCAAGGGAATGAGATGGGCGTAGCTGCAGCACGACTGCGGATGTGAGGTGTCAGGCAGCACAGCGTGGACTTTGTAAGCTAACCTTCCAGATCCTCCCAGTCTAATGGCAGTCACCTAGGCGGCCAATGGCACGGCGTTTTTTTGACGCCAGCCTCTTGGTGCATGGCATCCGCGGCCTTTGCTACCGCGGTTGCTACGCAGCGCGCCCCAAACCCCTGAATCCAGGGCATCGGCCCATCGTGCGATGTCCAGCTGACGGGGGTACCAGTGGAGCCGCTGAGCTCATTAGCATTTAGGGCTTAGCGCTTTGCTGTTTGGGGGTTCCTTGGCTTTTGCAATTTCCATGACCTGAGAGGCTTAACGTCTGGTGCTGCGAGGCGGGCAGTCATGGGCAAGCAGCCCTTTTGTACTCAGTAGGGGGGTGATTGCATCATACAAGGACTGCAAAGTCCTTTGCTTACAGTCCGTGCCTTTGGGAGACGTGCCAACACATGTATCCTCAAGCTTGGAAGTCTCTGTCCCTCCGCACGGGCTTGAAAACCCCTGGCACTTCTCAGAGCTTGTAGACATTTGCAGGGCTGAGGCGCAGGCTGGGAAGTTTGGGAACATAAAGACTTGATCTGAGATGTTCAGTCGACTGTTTCAGGTGCAGGCTTCTACAACACATGGGTTCCTATACTACGTATACCGCGCTTTTGGAGGTTTTAAGGCCTCAAGCAGCCAGCTCTGAAGGGCAGGCTCCCTGCTTGAGACCGAGACAGGCAGCCGTACTTTCAAGACACGTCAAGCTTTTCACACTGAAAGAGACCAAAGATGAACCCAACAAGTTTTAGGGTTCAGGGTTTACGGTTTAGGGGCATGATGCCAGCGCCTCATTGTGGTCCTGAAGCTACATTCTGCCCCACAGGACCAGTACAGACAAGCAGATCAAACTAACCGAGCCAGGCTCCTGGAAAGCCCCAAAATTGGAACCACTCGCACTGGACACCCCTAAGGCATTGGGGGAACATAACGGAATCATTTTGAGACTTTTCGGTGGTGTCCAAAACAACCCATGGCCTCGAGTGTCAGGGAAGTCTGTACTGTCGCAAATCAAGATCAAGAGGCGCGGACGGTAAGCCGTACTGTGTAACGGCCACCAAATGGAAACCCGCCTAAGTACAAGTCCATGTGCGGATCCAAACTTTTCTGGTCATGTGGGTCATAGGGCAGACCGTCGTTCCATGCTGCTAGACACAGAACGACAGGACTAAGATATGCAATATCTTGACCCCAACTGTCACAATGCCGACGCAAGACGAGGTACTCGGCCTTCAAGCTCCCTATCGCACCGGCCCAGCAGCGCCGGTTTGTTGTACAAGGAATTTTGACCGTCTCGTCAGCAACACGACTAACGCGAAGAGTTCTGTGTGTCAAGGTCTCTGTCTGGTGTCCTCTTCTAGCAAGTAGGCCGTGGGTTGCAGAAGCTAGAATCGGAGTGGCTTCGCAAGCTGACCACCGTACCTGCCTTTCAAGGAACCACTCCACCCAAAACGCCAAATCCTCAAACCCGAACACCTGGCAAGCAAAGACTGCAGAGCTCGCAAGTCCATGTGAAAGGTGTGGGAATTATCGGCTGACCGGGGTAAGTTCTGGGAGAGATCCAGGACAGGACAGACCCCCTAAGCAGGAAGGTTTCTTAGAGAGTACCCAGACTCCACTTCGTGCCTAATAGGGAAGAAGGGAATATATCTAATTCGCTACAATTTCCCGTAAACCTTTCCCCAAATCCCCACATCAGCAAGTCTTGCAACCCCCAAAGGCTGACATCTGAGTAGCACCTCTGGAGGAACCAACTAAGAGCAGGAATTAAGGTTTAGGTTTTAGAGTGGGATTTAGGGTTTAGGGTTTAGGATTTAGGGTTTAGGGTTTAGGGTTTGGGATTTAGGTTTTAGGGTTCAGGGTTTAGTGGGGTTTGTCATATACCCCACAATGGAAAAGTTACTCACTGGAACATCTACAGGCAGAGGCGGTCGGCCGAACCCACCCTTCCAGACACTGCGAAACACCACGGAACACAGCAGTCAGGGTGAAGGCAAGGAAGTCGCAGCCACAAAGCGCAAACACCATGTGAACGCACAGGCCAACTTTAAGAAGTCGACCCCCAACTCTCGTGAACAACGCTGCTTCCCCATCTGAACCTTAGCAATCAGAGCTCGTCAAAAAAAGCATCGGGGGAGGTCCCGTGTAACCTTCCCCAAGTGAACGCGGCTGAAAGAGCACAAATCCAAATAGTCATGTCTTGCATGGAATGATAACCGTTGTCTTGAAGCTAGCTCAGCTGGTGCTCTAAGTTTACCATCTACTTCAAGTCAAGCCCTTCTTGAAGCCATGTCCAAGCCTGAAGGTACCTTACTGAATGCGGGGATGTGCGCAGGCCATGCGCAATGCTTGCGGAAGGCACGAGTAAGGCAAATCCTCGATTTCTGGTCACAGGCAATTCCTTTCTTACTTAGTTGCAACAAATGTGTTTAAAGCCTAGAAACTAGCAGCCAATCCGAGCGCTGAGGGTGATAGGGTCTAGGCTTTGGTGGCGCAGCGTTTTCACCCTGCCACTAACTGCGCAGCATGAGGTACACATGTCGAGAGGTGTGAACCTAGAGGCCAGCTTTCTACCCGATTTAACACTTGATCAAGTTTTTTACTCTTAACTACCAGTTTGCCATCAGAATTTCCATCAGAATTTACTACGTTATCGGTTTATTTACTCTAATTGTTACACACCCCGCTAAGGTGTGTCAGTTCTATAACAACTGTAGGGACCCAGGGTTTTGTCCCAACTCAAGTGAAAGGCTGGAAAGGAAGGGCTTCTGGAAACCTTTTCTTGCGACTGAAATGCAAACCACCCAGAAAATGCAAAAAGTATCGCCTTGTCGTTTTCAAAATCCCCCTTAGAATGCTGACTGATCAAGGTCGCAGTAACGGCTTCCACCTTCCACTGCAACTTGCCCTTGGTGACCCATATTTTCTAGATTCTTAATGTAGACCCATGATTAACACACCCCCCCGCTTCAAAGGCCTGAATGTTAGGATCCCTGCTACAATCCCTATGAAGGGGAGTGGGCTTATCAATCAGGGATCTACATTCACTTGGCCCTGCTCCTTGGGACAGTGCCTGGCCACGCCTGAGCTTGGCCATCCATTCCTAGAATGGAGAAGAACTCTGAGAAATCCCTATATAACCCTATAGAACCCCTATAAAATATTGTAGTTTCCATGTTATTTTCCATTATCCCAATAGGGATTTTAGGGTGTTTAGCGCAGGGCTGCAGATCAGGGGCTTGGGAATCACAAGATGTGGAGCTGGCTCAAAAAAGTGAGTTCATCCCTTCCTTCCGCCATCCTGTTCACGCCAAGGCCTCTATGAAATTGTGGGACTTGAGCCTCTTAATTTTGGAGGAAATAGAACCAGCATCCTCCGACTGGCGCTGCGGCTTCAGCGATGCATGGAGATCATTCAACGTTTTGTTACGACTGGTCTGGGCCCAAGGTGCACGGTTAGCAAACGAAAGGAACAAACAATTTGTGAGACAGCACTGTTTGGCTCTGCAAGCCACTCTGTCCAGCCGACGCGCAAGGCCCATCGGAAACAAATGGACAACGACTGCGTTTTTGCTACTCGAAGATACTCACCTATTGCCGGCAGATGTCTGCGGCTGAGATGGGAGCTGCACATGAAACACAGCCTGGAAGCTTCTGCCTTTAAAAAACTCTGAATCCTGAAGCCTCTTGCGGCTCAAATTTAGGAAGCCTTTCGCTGGGCCTCTTCTGCAGACTGAGATGCCTTCCTAGGTGCGTCATAGCAAAGAGTGCTGTAATGTAGGGGGATTTGTGTCTGGACAAACATACTATGCCTTTTGGTAGGCGAGTGGTGAGGGGAGACCTGGGACTCTGTGGCAAATCGCAGTTTGCCACCAAGCCACCCCAAGAGGCTCAGAAAGGGTCGGGGCGCAAAGGCTCAAAGGCTCAAAGGCTCAGTGACGTGATGCCAACTCGTGTCTGTCCTTTTCTTACCTCAGTCTGCTGACACCTGCACCTGAGTGGCGACTAGCAACATGCCTCTCGGATAGATCTGGGTTTTGAGGCTGACAACATAGTTTCAAAATGGACTTCAAATCTAAATCCGGAAGACCTTCTTTGAATCTAACCGAGGCAAGTACAGTTCAAGCCTGTGTCTTCAACAATACCTCGAGGAACCCCAGATGACCCAACGCGCTCAGGCAGCGAAGAGTTGCCAGAGCCATGGCCGGCTGGTAAAGGGTTTGACTCAAGTTCCGCTATCGCAAGCTGCGTGGGCTCAAATCCCACAGCTGCCACTCTTGCCTTGCAAACCAATTTCCAAAAGGGCTGTGCGTCGCGGAAAAAATTTGATCGCCGATGCACTATCATAACGCTCCACATGGAAAGGCCAGATCTTGATTGTTTTTGTGACTTGAAGAGAGAAAGGCTTGATTGCTCAAAAGTTGGGCCGCTTGGGTTCTCTGATCTGAGGGTCGAAAGAATCTCGGGTGCTCAACAACCGCTCCATCGCCTGGATTTGGAGTAAGGTCGGAGAGGCAGAATCTTAGGCCAACGAGGCACTTGCAGCCCCCCAAGCCGCCCTGATGTGCTGAAGGCTCGGGGTGTAGCCTTGATAGGCAGAAGGCATTCTGAAAGTCACTGCTCAAGCCACCGCCGGCTTGGTTCGAGGCGCCCCAGGCTGTCCATGCGCACACAGCGGCCCATGCGACAGCACGGAGCTCAGTAGAACAGCATCTTGAGAACAGGAATCAGCTTTCTTCACTCTACCGGCCTGAGGGATCTCTGCGATATGGCGCAGGACACCATGGGTGATCTCTACCTGCCACATGGCCAGAACCGCAAAATGCAACAAGCGTTGGCTGTCTTTGACTTGCGCTTTGTGGCCCGGTCTGCTGATGCTTTTGCACAAAAACCGTGAGCTCGTATCATCGGCCATCCAAATAGAGCCATGGTCTGAAACCCTGCAAGAGTAGCCACACTACCTGGAAAGCCTAGCTCGCCAAAATCCTGCACTGCTTCAACTCAAAGTTAGAAAGCTCAGAAAAAGTGGGCCTCAAGTGTGAGCTACCAGATTTCCAGGTACGCTGCACCCGCCCGTCCGAAGTCAAGGTTCGTCCTCGCCAAGCGCATGGCAGAAGCCCTGCCTCAAGGAAAGGACCCATGGAACCTGTTTCGGGTATGCCAGAAAGAAGATTGCTCCAGCTTGGCAACACGCATGCATGTGCTGCAAATGGTCTCTCAATCCCAACTGCTTTCGAGAGAGTGGGAGCTTTGGTCCCGTGCGGGTCCCTATTCTTTCGTGAAATCTACTCAGTTGGGATCCCAGAAAGAGCCCCGCTGTGGAAATGCAGCATTTGCCGGTGTGATTGGACAACTGTGCTCTCAGCCACATGCATGCAGCACCTGGTGTCTGCTGCGGACCTGGTACAGACCAGCGGCCCGTGATCCTAGGGTCCCCATAAATAAACCCAACTAAAGGCCCATAGTTAGGGCCCAAGGGCCCATGCTTGGAACCCCAGACTCTTTCATTGGTCTAAACCCGAAGCTCTAGACCCTGAACTTTAATGTAGAGACATACCCACTGGACATCACATCTTCCGACAATTCACACGACACCTAAATCCTTTGCTCCACATCCGAGTTTTAGGGGGCCGACAACAACATGCCAAGCCTCGCCAAACCTCTTGTTCCCAAACACGGCCGCAAACGATGGGATCTCGGGGGTGGGCTTCCCCTCTTTTGGGAACAAAATCTCTGCATTTCATCGTAGTAAGTGGCATTTCCTCTGACGCTGAGAAGCTGAAGGGATATCGGTGCTGGGCTTCCCCTATCAGAGCCAAGGGTTTGCTGAGACCGCTATTAACCATTGCGCCCACAAACTTGTTCATGAGGCCGAGAATTTCTGAAGTCGCTCATGTAAATAATGGGATCTTTGAGCCTTTAAGGTCCCCGCTATTGGGGGGGAGTTGAATATCTTAAAGGGGAAATTCTTACGTGTTGGTCCTTGGCCCCGGGCGTGCCATGACTCTTGGAGCGACTTAAAGGAAGGAACTCGGAAGAGACATTCTTCAACGAGGGCTCCTGATTTGGGGGGGTCTAGACTGGATCCTCTGGGAGGTGACTATCAAAGGTAAACTGGTGTAAAACGCACATGAGCTATAGTCTAAACTCCTAGTATCCCCCTAAGTAACCCCTATAGTAGTTCCCTATATAATCCCCCTTTAAGGAGTTTAGACTATGGCTCACATAGAGCTATCCATCTCAGGGGCCCTTCTGAGCAAGCCGAAAAGCAGCTTCCCCTGTGTTGGCCTTTAAGAGCAGTATTTTGTCAAAGGGCGATATCTTGCACCACTTGAGACTCAAGGTCCCTCCGTTACCGCGATTCCCAGAAATTGTGGGACTTAGGCCGGGCAAAATTTCCTCCATCAACGGCGAATCCTAAATCCTAAGCCCCAAGCTGGCTAAGGTGTGGGTAGGGCTGGATGCACATCCACTGGCTGAGCTGAGCAAGTATGGCATCCCAGCCAGCACACCGCTGCTGTCGCAAGCGTCTTCATAATGTGAGATGGGGGCTAAAGATGCGATGCAATAAGCTTGGCTTGAATTGAAGAGCCGCACGTGTGTTCGCCGTGCATCAGGTCGTGCCTTCAACAATCACAAGTTTGCTAACAGGGCTTTAGGGTTTGCCTCGGCAGTTGTACCTTGTACCACTTCTGGGAAAGATTGGGAAGCCTTCAGGCGAATTGGGTTTTGGGATCCTCTGAGCTTGACAACATGGATGTAAGCCAAGACTTGGCTTCAGCGTGTTTACTTGTTCTGCACGCTGCCTCTGCTAGCCCCCACTTCAAGAGAGCAAGCTTCATATCCTCTGAAGCTTAAAAGGGTGGAGGCAGAAAACATAAATGACACTTTCCACTTCCCACTCGATTTGAAAGCACTAATTGTGAGATAAAACAAATGTGGCCGCTCCTTTGTGCATGACGATACATGCACGCACACAGCCAACTTACCCCGAGCATGGAAAACGATAATTGTGGGAAAACATTTTTGACATTTAAATGCGCCTCCCCATCCTACTTTTCTTAGGCCAGGAGGGATAGCCGCCTATTGCTATGAAAGGTTCTGCAGCCAATGACTTGATTTCTGGAACTTCCTTCTGGTATCCAGAAAAATGATAAAGTGGACTGCAATTTCCATGCCCAGGATAGATGGGGCTTCTCAACATAGTACCCCAAAAATCCCCAAGAATTCTGGATTTAGGGTTTAGGGTTGGATCCTTTAGGGGGAGGTAGCCCAAGAATCTTAAGGACCAGCATCACAGTCGAGGGAGATCGAGGCGGAAGTCCAAAAATAGCAGTTTCTCAGAATAGGAGGCCCTCAGGGGATACCTGGGGAATCTCAGGCGATTGAAGAGATACCCTTGAGGGATTGTACAGAGACTACTTCAAGAATTACCCAAATTAAGGTCCCACTCTCCCAAAAAAACGACTCCGTCGCTGCATAGTGATTCTGCGGAAGTCTTATGGGGAGCGTGCAGCAGCATGATAAATGTTTACCACCCCCCCCCGCCAAAGATGGAGCCGTGCTTGAGCCTCTTTGCAAAGGACTAATCTACCAGGTACTATAGTAGTTTCCATTTTCTTTTCCATTATTCCCCATCTATAACCCCAATATACTATAGTAGTTTCCATGTTTGTTCCCATTAATGTCTCTGAAGTCGATTCTCTGAAGAGGCTGCTGCCGCAGCCAACTCACACGCACCAGCCTGCTGTCAGTCCTAAACAGGATGAGCCACCCTAGTTGAGGAAATGATCTATGCCAGTTGTTGCTCAACCACCACCACAAGTCCCTTATCATTCCACAAAACCTTCGGGCTTTTTGCATAGGGCCTCTCAACAAACCTCTGCATGCCTGATCGGAGTTGGTTTCCGCGGGAAAAATTGAAAGCCCATCCCTCACTTTTCCACAGTCATCCAAACTGTTTAACTGTTCATCGCCCTCTGCCAGTCAGTGTGTGAACTGACATCTGCATCGACGCTTTCAGAAGCCTGATGGCTCTTAAGTTGGATCTGATGTCTGGGGCAGATTGCGGGCTCGTCCCTTTTAGGGTTGAGGGATTTAGGGTTGAGAGATTTAGGGTTGAGGAATTTAGGGTTTAGGGATTTACGGTTTAGGGCTTACAGCAAATGATCACGACGCACGCCCCCTCTTCAACCGGGTGTAGCCCGAACCAAAACCCTCAAGCAATACTCCGGGAAGATTCAAGTTCACAACTGCCGTCCCGCGAGAGTTGCGCAAGTTCTTCTGCACTGGGGCCTATACCCCTTTTGCGCGATGTTCGCAATGGCTGTTAAAATGAGCAGGACGTGGCAAGGTGTGCCTGCATGTGGCTCGGGATGTTTAGGGACGAGCTCCAATTTATGGCTTCCC
The DNA here is from genome assembly GCA_905231905.1 of Symbiodinium pilosum. Lineage (NCBI taxonomy): Eukaryota > Dinophyceae > Suessiales > Symbiodiniaceae > Symbiodinium > Symbiodinium pilosum. The sequence continues at coordinate 82,697 of CAJNIZ010046438.1, read as the reverse complement.
TGTGCTGTGGAGGTGGCGTGTGACGTCTGGAAAGGTGTCTCGCACGATGAAGTTCAATCAACGTGCCCTCTGCGCTCCCATTGCGTGAGTGTGTCTGGTGACAGTCTGCCACGCCAGGATCACGTGGTGAGATTTAATGAGATGGCAGAAGAAGCAGCGATGAACAAGGCCGACATAGTGGCAGAGGCCGCTTTCGTGCGACACCAAACACGCTGTGGGGAGCATCTTAAGTAGCGGATGCTGCACGGTGTTTTCTCCTGACTCCTAGCAATGAACAGCTCAGCTCGCAAGGTGAAAGGCGTCTGCTTTGAGCTCCAGCCTTTCAAAATCATTTTTGAAGGAGAAGGATCCCATACAAGACATTTCCATAAGAGTGTGGGGAAGCGCTCTTCCCAGGATTAATGATCATCAGAAGAGGCAGCTTCCCAACAAGAATAGATGCAAAAATAGCTTGGAAAGGTGCGGTTTTCAAGAATTGGAGGTCTTTTGGGAATCCTGGTTATAAGGATCATAGCATTTACGTCAAGGGCACCTCTTCCTTCGGAAGTACTCAGAGCGGCTGTGCTGCGGGCATGCCGCATTTTGGGCCCTAGGGATTAAGCAAGTCCTCCGCAAGGATTGTAGAGGAGTTTACCTTGAGAAGCTACCAGAATCTAGAACCTGGAGGCGTAGTACACAAACATGTTGCAAGATTCACCGAGATGGAGCAAGCCACAACAGGCCCGCCAGACGAAATTGTGCTCGGGGCCAACCACAGACTTCTCTGCTTCATGCCCAGGCAACCAACACACTCACTGACAGCAGATGCCTTTGCTTCATAGCACGGCATCTGAAGATCCCCAGAAGGAGTTTCTCAAAATGATCTTTACATGATCCCAAGAGGGACCCCATAACTTCCTAAAAACTCAAGTTCTTCCACTGGGCCTTGCCCTGGCTAATGTTTACTTGACCAACAACTCGTAACTCGGGCTTTTCCAAGGTGAACCTTCTTGGCTCTATGCTATGTTGCTTTTCATAGCCCAGACAGGTTAGCGGTGAAAGGCCACTTGCTGGATAGGTAAGATAGCGAGATTCCTTGCGTAGCTACCTAAAGTCCACGCCCTGACCCTTGACATACCCAGGTGTAAAAGCCAAAACGCACAGGAAAGTCTATACTACTGGCGGCATTTTTGTGAAGCACCAACGTGCATTGCATCAGGAATTCGTTGTCACAGCTGGATGGCACATGATGTCGGGCATTGAAGAGCTTGGCTAGATGCTGATGCAAGGGAGCGGCTGCCGCAGCTGCTTTCATCTTGCTGTGGTCTTCCATGCAAACGCTGTGCTTATCGTGAAAGGCTGCCCTCCCTGCAGGATGGGGTAACCTATCAGGAGATGCATCAAGAGGCAATGAGAGGCAAGCAAGGCAAAACAGATCTGCAAAGCCAACACGATCACGCAGCTGAACATGTCCGTGTTGCACATAGCTGGCTCTCTTGTGATGCATCAGACATCGCAGCTTGCTGGTAAACGCCTGCACGACCATTGACGTGTCAGGAGGCCCGTTTTCTTGTGACACCAAGGAACCTTTGGCACAGCGCCTCACTTCATTGACCACTGCACCATGCGTGCAATCCTACCGCGGCTTTGTTAAAGCTGTCCCCCTGTCCCCCTGCACAGTGCGCGCTGGCTCATGATGCCTAGCAATGAACATGTTACCCGCCTTGCCAGGCAAGGTGGCAGCTGCACGTTTGCTTCGAGTTCGCGGTGGCCATCCACGCAAGTGGCAGGACCTTTGTTTAAGACCACTGAACAAACTAGATCCTAAACCCGAAGGTGACCGGCATGTCCCAACTGTCCGTCCTTCACCGAAAGCTAGGCCTGGAAGCTGTCAGTGGGCCAGTTAAATCCTTGGCGTTTGACTGGCCATAGAACGTGCGACTGAAGAGAGGGAACCTCTTTGGAGATTGTTTCGTCCAATGCCACATCCTGCAACACACGGAATGGTGAACCATCAACATCCTGAAGTTACTGCCCTTCAGCAGTCAATCTTGACAGCATTGTCACTCTCAGCGGCAGCTGAGGCTGGAGAGAGGACTTTCTCTCAGACCACCAGGCATTTGGGGCTTACCATTCCCCAAACTGGTGTGGAATTTGAAGATGGGTGCCTGCACACAACTACTCCTTCAAAAAGTGGTCTATCTGGAGTTCCACGTTAGAACGCCGCGTGAATACCAAACCAAGACGAGCAGGGCCTGTCCCATGCGTCATTGAAAGACACATCTGCTCTACATTCTGACTTTTATTTCTTGGATCTTTGACTAGCTGCAATATGTCAGCGACTTTTGAAGATAAGATGTTCAGCACCTATAGAGCGAGCTCTCAAAGCTTTGGCTGGGCGGTACCTTTAAGACTCCCAACATCACGCTTGAATAGGTTCCCCTATGAAACAAAAGGCAAATTGACCATTATCCCAAACTGCCACCTAGTTCGTTGATTTCCACGTAGTAGACACAACCAGATCACGAGAGGGTGCGGGCCTTTCAGAGGTGCGCAGGAAGGAGATATGCAAATCTTTTTTGGTGCAATTTCTTTGTGTGCCCTCCTGGTTCTTCAAAAAAGTCACAGGTGTCAGAAAGAAAGCTTGGAAAGTTTTTTCACTTTCCTCGAAATTTCCACAATGCCAGGTGTGCCCAGAGTCTGAAACAATGGGAGAGCTTTTGGAGGTTGCAGCAGGTTTGTCTGGATGTTGCTCTCATTGTGCCTTCCACTCATTTGAGGGGTGTTCGCTTCATCGCTATCTTTCCTTCTGCTGCTCAGCCGCTTCTGCAAGAACTTTGCCGAGCGCCGGGTTTGCATCACTCAGCTGGAGAGGCTTTCATCAAGTGCAATGTTGATTCCCTTGATCCTTTCACAAGGCTTTGTTTCACTTCAAATTAGATGCACCAAAGGGCGCATTCGTACCGGATTCAGCACCCTCAAAGACAAAGACAATGCCAAGTGTGGCATGCAGCAACAGGCTTGGAAGAAGCTGAAGCCAGTCCTTCGTAAGGCTTTTTGTCTGATCTCGGAGGAGATGCGAACAGGCTAGCGGAAAGGTTCACCAGTCCAGCGACAACAACACGCTGGAATCTTTGCAGCCGGTGCTGATAGCCCCAGTCGCCCTCGGCAAGCTGCAAGATCGCACTTACAGCTGCGCGCGCCCACTCACTCGGTGCAGCTGCCGGCTGTAGGGTGATGGTATACGGCTGGGGAAATGTCGGGCTGCATGCTCAATGCATGAAGCTCGTGGAATCCGGGGATTCTCCTTGGTTGCATGTCGGAGGCCAATTACCGGAACCCAAGATTAAAATTATGTAGCAATATGATAAAAGCTCTAAGGCATCGGAAGTTCCAGTTCTGCTACATCACTCAAAGGTACACCGTAGGAATTGGGTCCATTTGTTGTCCAAAATCCCTGAGAACATGTAACTGCACTTGCAAAAAAAGCAGAGTTTTGTGAAGCAGCTGGCTGGGATTGCATGACAAAGACAGGTGGCAAGAGTAGGGCTCTTGATATGGGGGCTTTTCAAAACCTTCGGTCCATGGCTGGGAGTTCCACATCATAAGGAAAGTATTCATTCAGTGACCTGCAGAATCAGCCTGACGTGGAGAAACCCCTACAAATCCCTCAAAATGGGACCCTACGGTCTGATTGAAATCCTCATAAACCCGGAGGGTCACCAGCCCCCTCGCTTAAACATTTGAAGGGGAACCAAATACCTTACACTCAAAAACTTCCCATAGAAACATGTTTCAGCCGCGGAAGTCCGGCGAGTGGTAGGCCAAGCCGCCTCAAAGCGTTTTGCAGTTTAGGATGATTGGAGTCATGCTCTTTTGGTGGTTGAAACCAGCAAGATAACATTCTTCTTCAAAGATACCATACCCAAAAGCAGAACAGAATCTTCGCCTATTTCGGGGACCACAGTATCCCAAATCAAATACTACTCATTGAGCAGAGTGAACTGCAGATAGCTCAGCCAATTGTGACACCTCATAGATACCTAGGAGTTTTCATTAACAGGGGGCCCAAGATATACCCCAACATAATACAATCCTGATTATAGGGACCCCAAAACAAGGAGCCCGAATGTATGGCAATCCCTGAACCCTAAACCCTGATTTATGGCACCTGTATGCATGCTGCGGAGCCCCCCCTCCTTGCAAAGTGTGGGTTGACCTATGAATACTGATATTAAATAGAATGGAAAGCGCTAAGGTCTCAGGGTTATGGGAAGAGAGCCCATTGTGGAGAATAAGACGGAAAACATGGAAATTGAAATGGAAACTGGGTTTCTACAACAGCCTATAGGGATTATGAATCAGGGGTGGATCTAACGTCATGCGAGGAACTTCTCTAGGAGTCCTGAAAGTCTATGAGATTTTGTGGAGAAATCAGTTTCCATAATGGCCATGTTGGGAACAAGACTTTTGATCAACTACCACATTTTCATACCTCCACGTCACGCTAGCAATGCACGACAAGCAGTCTATGTCGGAGAATGCTTATACTGCTTGCCCTAAACCCTAAACCCTAAACCCTAAACCCTAAACCCTAGTCCAGCCTGCACATCAGCGAGCCCAGCAGCATGTGATACAACAACCTTGTTTCCATGGCGCCCACTGCGAAAGCCCTCTGATGCATCAACTAAAGCTGAAAAAGGGTTCATGTCTCTATTTGAGCTATGGTCTAAACTCCTTAAAGGGGGGTTATATAGGGGATTATATAGGGAATTACTATAGAGGTTATTAAGGGGGATACTAGGAGTTTAGACTAGGGCTCATGTCTCTATTTGGGTCTAGGGTTTGCTGCTGGAAAAAACGGTTAATGGCGAGTGAAGGAATGTAGGGATAATGAATGGGGAGTAGATAAGGATGACTATGGGGATCCATTCCTCCATTACCTACTAACCACATGACCACCAGTGAGACAGGGCTGGGTTGAGACCGAACAAAAAAAACAAGATGCTTGCTGGGGATCCTCTATGTTTGCATGCTGTAAGAACCAAAGCTACTGGCAGAACGGGCTGTGAGAGAGAGAGAGAGAGAGTATGTGTGTTTTTGTGCATGTTATATCTGTGCTTCCTTGGGTTGGCTTCTCGACTCTTGCCTAAACGCCACACTTATGTAACAGGGCTATACTAAGTTATACTAGGCAACTGAAACCCTAAACCCTAAACCCTAAACCTTACTGTAATTGTTGTCATTGTTATTCAGGGCCCTGTCGCCTGAAATGCAAACTACTTGCTGGGCCACGCTTTGGATCCACCCACATTACCGCCCCACTCGTTCACTCAGCGAATCTTCATCCCCCAAGTAAGTATATTGCGAAACACTCCAGACTTCCATAGTGGTAAGTGTAGGGCACTATAGCATAGTACTTGGTTTCCACTTGCACTTGTTACCTCAATTGCCCCGGAGGCCCCAGACTTGACCCTCAACCATACTGGATAATCTTCGAACATTTCGTTATATTCTACAAGGAGAAAAGGAGAAAACCATACCCAAAAACGTGTCAAAACCCTAAACCCTGAACCAAACACTCTCGAATGAGGATCCAGTTTTGGGCGTCTTTAGTATTCTGTTTCTAGACATCATCCCCGGCTTCACGGCCCCGAAGCTGGATTTCAGGTTCCAAGTTTAGAGTTTAAAGTTTAAAGGTTTCAAGGTTTAAGGGTTTAGGGTTTAGGGCTTAGGGTTTAGGGGTTTAGGGTTTAAGGTTTAGGGGACCTTATAAGTGGATGGTTGATACTCGAAACACTTCCCATCTTCGAGAATACGGTGAGCTGCTAAAGGTATTTGGGGGCTTCCCAAGATTAGGGGTCCCTTTTTGAGGGCTACCATAATGAGGAATATAGTAGTTGGGGGTCTATATATTTGGTTCCACCCTCTTACTACCATATCCTAGCTTTGGGGTGAAGATCTTCCTGACCTGCGCCAGGGCTTGTGGTTCAGAGTTCAAACGATTTCGCTACTAGAATACGTAAACACATCAACAGTTTCGGACACAAGTCAGCCTTCTCTGACTAGAGGGGAATGTACAACAGGAATGGAATCGGGGTTACTGCGGAGTGTTCAGCGGTCAGTAGAGTTTCTAAGTTCTAGATTCTAGAGGGATCCCGCTAACTTTTTGCTTGCTGTGGGCGTGAGGACCTCGCTGCAGAATCGATAAGTTCAGTTTTCTACTGTCATGGGCCCCCACTACCCCCTCTATATGGCCTGCCCCAGCTTCCGCCACAGTTGGGGTTATTTAGGAAAACGAGAGTAGTCTAAGCTAATTCAGCAGTAATCTAGGGGTGGATTGGTAGGGGAACAAGGAGTCGACCTAGAGGCCTCGCACCACAAGCGTCATGTTTCGGACTCTTCTGATCAGTGAAAGCTTTCTACAATTTCAACATTGTGGGACCGTTGCAGGGTGCAGCATCTAACCCATCACTCTGCACAGATTGTCCTAGAGCTCCACTCCTGCACTCGCGTTTTCAAAACAAGTAGGTCAAGGATGACAAAAAAGGCCCACAGCAGGATAGCAGAGTCTGGTTTCTGCTCAAGTGCAAACGTGTGAGGGGCAATTAAAGCTCAGGGTTTAGAATTTAGGGTGTTGACTTGAATATTACTCAAATTTTCAATTTTGGGACTGGTCCCAATATAGTAACAGCATGTAACGGGGGTAGTAATAGTAAGGGCTACATATACACATACATATACATCTACGTACATATATATATATATAGGTATGTATATTCTGAATAATATCCAGCTGCTTCTGATTGGCAGTATCCGGGGCATTATTAAAACTGATCTACATTGTAACCTGCCATTCGAGCACAGCCCTGTTAGGGTCTAGGGCATCACTGGGTGTCTTACTCGGAGTATAGCACTACATGGTAGTTTCCATAAATAAGGGGACCTCGATAGAGTCCTCAAAATAATATGACCCTTCTCAACGGGATCCCCAAAATCGTAACTCTAATTCCGGGAAAGAACCGCTACTCCTCCTGTGAGCATCCATTGCGCTGCAAGTCACAGGCGCAGACAATGGTGTCAGCTGCGTAAGACCACGTGAGTTTCATCTGCCCGGCCCCTGTATCAGGGGTCTTTCAAACGGAAACTCGCATGCCCCTGACTAAGGTCCGCGAGAAGTCTATCTGAAATAGGAAACCTTGTTTAAAGAATGTAGTCAGGGGCTCATGTGATCATTTTCCAGGCACAAGCTTGCAAGCAAGACCTGGTTGACGTGAAGCCATCTAAACAGCAGCAACATTCTTTCAGCTGCGTGTCTGGGTAGTCTCAAAGTATCTGGCACTCTAAACAGAAACTCCAAGTCCAAACCCTGCCCTAAACTTCAAGTGTGTGGGCATTGCGGGCTGCTCAGGATACATTGCGTAGAAGGGTTTAAGCTTCTGGGTTCAGGCCCAAATGACCAGAAACGCTCTATGTTCCTACCATTGGCTTACTTCTGTGCGTGCAAACCCCTCGTCAAGTTTGTGAGGTTCCTGTGCCATTTGAGACACCCTGGTGCATCGTGAGGGGCCAAGAATCTTATGGCAGGTAGCACTCCCACCAATAAGATCTCCCTGTTTGCGGATTAAAGAAATTGTCAAGAATAGAAGCCATGGGAGGGTATGGCCACGAAAGGAGGCACCTGCCTGTGGATCCTATGAGCAGCGGCTGATACCAAAGATCCTGCATGGCCTACCTTAAAACCTTGCGACTTATAGTATTCTGACATACTAAGGTCATGCAGGATTTTTGATACCAACAGTACGCGCAATCACTTCGCCGCTCAGTTGGTCCAGGTATGAAACTCACCCTGCGGGAAGGTGGTGCAATCATCGCACAAGGAACCTCACTTCGTGTGGTCGTTTTGGGATAAGGGGTTTAAGGTCTAAGGACCCTACATAACCCCAATACAAACCCTGATATAATGTAGTAGTAACCCTAATATTAACCCAATAGGTACTATATAATACCAGACGTCCAGTCTGCAGGCACAGAGGGATTTGGGCGGAGGCCAGTTCAAGCTGCATGCGTGAGCGTTCAGCCCCTCAGGTTGGATGTTGGGGGGCTTCCTCCGATATGGCGAGGTTGCTTAGAAAGATTCTTAAACCCATGGGACCTGAGATATGGCAGAATAACCCCTATATCCCCCCTTGTTCCTTGAAGGAATCTTTAAAACCCAGGGGGCCAGGGGGCACAACCTCGGGCTACAACCCCAAGAGGGTACGCTCGCCTCAGCCTTGCACCTCATCAGCGGTTTGAAGTTCTGGCAGAGTAGGCTGTGGTTTCGGGCTTTAGATTTTAGTTTTTAGGGTTCAGGGTAAGGCTTAAAGCTTTGGTCCAAGTTCTATGATGACTCACTCAGAGAAGGACGCACGCCCTGCCAAGATCCTGGATTCTGTTTGAAGGAACAAGCATGCTGGAGCAGACCCAGAGTCAACTTAGCTTGGGTACTAATGGTAACAAGCAGAAACGCATAGTAAAATGGAGATTTCCCCAAATTAGGGGACCCCTGGTTGGGGATCTCTGTAATAAGGTGTATCATACTTTGGGTCTATACTGTTGTCCTCTTATTTGTGGAAACTACCGTATTAGCGGCGAAGTAGCAGTAGCAGTAGCAGTAGCAGTAGTGGTCATAATCATAATAGCAAGAGGATGGTGGCAGACCCAAACGCTTTGGTCAACAGGACCCTCTAAGAGTCATATGATAGTCATAGGGCCATTGTTTGGGAAGGTCCCAAGCCCCAGTGAGCATAGAAGTCAAGTACATACCAACCTCTGCAAACAGTCTGGGGGGGGGGGGTTCCAGAAAGAGGGGGCCTCAATAGAGCTCCCCATATACCATAATCCTTGTTATAAGACACCCACCCCCCCCCACAAAAAAAAGAGAGCCAAACTTGGTAAGAACTCCACTTGCATTTGTTGGGTACTGCCCCCTCTCAGTAACAGTTGGATAATACTTATACTATGGCTATATATAGCCCTTAATAGGACCCCTAATATAGACTGTTACTGGGTGGGGGCAGTACCCAAGTTATGAGTAACTATAGGATATTACCCGGGTTTAGCTTAGGCTATGCCC
>CAJNIZ010046438.1:51551-70832 GCA_905231905.1 Symbiodinium pilosum | reverse complement strand
ATTTTCAGGAACCTTGTAGTTAAGTTTGAGAGCACTTCCCCAGAACAGGGTTAAGGATTTAGGGTTTGGGCTTGGGTTGACGAAGTTGATTCTCCTTTCCTTTCTCTGTAGTATGCCTACCTAATTCCATGTCACAAATCCCATTATGAAGCCCCTTTTGACAGGAAACAGCAGAGAGCATTGAATCCCTTGCGAGTATCCACGAAAACTTACCCTTGCCCCTGGAATTTCAAGAGTACAGCGACACGCGTAGAAGCCCTTCCAGGCTGTTTGCCCAGTGAGTGTAGGGATTGAGTTGGGTATTGTCCTTAAGAATTGGATAACGACTGAAATGTGAACATGAAGCCCAGAAGATTAACCCTGTTATACAGTCATTATAAACTGCTATTGGGTGGTGGCAGTACCCAAAATTTAAGGTTTCAAGTTTGAGGCGACTCTTTTGCCGGACCCTCTAATGCAAACTCAAAATCGCTGCGTAGTACATCCGCAGGCAAAACGTTGGTTCACTCCCCAAGGCAATGTGCGCTGCGCTTTTGGATTTGGGCTTCTGGCTGGATGAAGTATCGCATCCATTGCGTCTTGTTGGCGCTGCTGCTGCCTTATTTGCAACTTCCCATTTTCGTTTGCGGGTTTGCAAATGGTTTGTAAATGGTTGGCATTTTGTCTGGCCTCAGCCAGTATCGTGGTACGAGTATACGTCTTGCGAGCATGCGTCTTGGGCGGGAGGGGCTCTATTGCAAAAAGATAATCATAGGATCGTATACTACCCCCCACCCTGACACCCCTCTATAATCTCCCGGCCTGTAATTTGCTGAGTAACGCAGCTCTTGTGAGCGGCGGCTGAGATGGAAGCCTGCGAGTTTGCCAGCGCCAGGGTAGGATTTCTTACTAGGGGTTGATGGAAATGAGGGAATATCTATGCAGGAACTATCTTAGGATTAATTTCCCTTATTCCCAGCGAAAAATCAGCAAGATTTGGGGTGTAAGGTTTCGGGGTGTTCATCAAGGGTAGCCCAAGGCTTTCTTGACAGGATCCCTAACCTCAGCGGTACAAGCCTGAAAACCTTGTTTAGGGTTTAAACCCTAAACCCTAAACCCTAAGGGTGTAGGGTTTAGGGTCGGCTCAAGGTTTCCTAGTTGTAAATAGGGGGACGAGTATGCAAATAGAATCTTAGAGTAAGGAAGGACAAATACCAATTACAACCCTGTCCGCACATGAGCCTCTGACTAGCTGCGACTTTCTACTCGTCCCTCATTAGCTGTTGTTGAATGGGAGATTCCATGAGTAGGGATCCCAAATCTGGGCCGGAAGATTAAGAGGGGCTGTACCGATTGACAAAGTCTGTAACGCCCTCTTCTTAACAATGAGCCAACCCCAACCCAGCCTATATTAATAAGATATATGATGGAGGGAGGCTTTATGATTAGGTGGTGGGTTGGTCATTAGTAGGGAAAGGGATTATCAAGGAGCAGTCAGGAAGCGGTCTAAGAAGGAACTGTGAGGCTTGTTGCCATTCCTGCACAGGTACAGTGAACCAGAGACAATACCTCGCACGCATCGATAGCGATACGGGAGTACATACGTATGATTAACAATCGAAGCTTGCAAGCCTTGCCTTCCTTGAGGGTTTAGGGTTTAGGAAGTATTCCAAGAGCTTCCATGAGATAGGGTTTGTCTTGCCACTTGTGGTGCCTCGCGAGCCGCTGCATTGCAGGTGCACGACAACCCCAAACCATAATCCAAACTTTCATGTGAGCTATAGTCTAAACTCCTAGTATCCCCCTTAATAACCCCTATAGTAGTCCCCTATATAATCCCCTATATAACCCCCTTTAAGGAGTTTAGACTATAGTTCATGTGTTCCCTGACTTGCCCCCCACTGTACTAACCCGCCCCCCAGGTTAGCCCTTGATTAGCTTTAGTCAGCGGTGAATAATATCCCTAAATATTCTCAGTTGGTCAAGAATTACTTAAGGGGAAGGTGCAGGCGAAGCGGTAATGGAAGCCATGATACTTCGACCAGGATACTGGGTTGCTGTTGAGGACTTACATTAAGTTACCATAATATGAGCATAGAGTAACTTAGTTGAAGTTCCTTAACAAGAACCAAGGATAGTCTTGTCTATACAATCCTTGACCCTTCTCCAAACAAACATGGAACCCAGAAAGGTCCATTCGAAGGGAACTGTGGTAGTTTCCGTAGGGTCCTCTCTGAAGTTCTATGTTGGCCCTAAACCCTAAACCCTAAACCAGCGGAATGCACCTCCAAGTCGAGACCTTTGGCTCCCATACCGTTCTCTTCATTCAGGGCGTCCCCCTTGATGACGACCTTCACCGACTGGATTGGCAAACCCTAGCATGACAGGTACAACCAGCCTCTCACATGGTCCTTGCTGGAAAAAGATGGTGATGAGTTTGCGATGAATTATGACGAGTTCATACTACCAAGGCCAGTGTGGGCTGACTAACCAGCTGCGATCAGCATCCAAATCGCTCATGGCTTGATACTGCTTATGTTGTGTTGCTGTGGGCATTGTTCGATTCTTTCATTGGGTGCATGGGAACTTGTCTCCAGGATTGCAAACGAAGCTTGGCAGAAAAAATACGACTCTGTCATAAGGTTTGAAGACAAGTGAATTCAACTGTGGCTTTCTTGGCATCAAGTTTCGGAAACTTCCTTTGTCTAGCACTTTCTGAACCCAGGGAGACTCTGACCCAAACTGGCAGACACAATCGGACCGTACACCTGGCTAAGGGAAGAGGAAGTCATTTTGGAAGCAGGTCTACTCCGCATCCTTGACAGCTTCAAACAGGAAATGGGGACTTTGTTGGGGGTCTTGGGGACAGAACCGCTGTATCTGTATACCACAAACGTTCGAAGTGCGCTCTTGACGATATGCTTCAAAAACCTAATTCAAGCAAGTAGCCATATGAGGTAAGGAATTGTGTGCTTCAGGGGCGATAAGATGCAATACTGGCAAATGTTCAAACACATTCCAGAAACTTCGGCACAAGTGCGAAGCCCTAAAGATGTAGCAGCGTCCAAAAAACTTTCCGTTCCTCATGCCAAAACCCAAAAGAATATGGCAGCTGACATTGTACTGCTCATCCTCTTCTCGCGCCTTCATGGATGAAATCCCTCCAGGCAAGTCGGCAAGTGCGGAGTATGCCACCTGAGGCAGCAAAGACTAATAGTCAATGAAGGGGCGGGGGTTTAGGGTTTAGGGTTTAAGGTTTAGGGTTTAGGGTTTGGGGTTTAGGGTTTAGGGTTTAGGGCGTAGACCCCTGGTTAATACACCTCTCCCTTTTAAGGGCCTCAGTCTTCGGATCCCTATGATAATCCCTAATTAGGGGAGGGGATTTATGAATCAGTGGTCTGGGTTATAGTGGTTTGGACTAGTAATACAAGGATCCATTCCAGAAGACCATCAGAAAACTCATCCCCCAAACCAGGTTAGGATTTTGACCTAGGGTAAACAGAATCAAAGAGCACTCAAGGAGCCCTAGGAAGGTAAGTGCTCTTTGATTTCTTGGGTTTATATCCCTACTATTATGATCATAAAATCCTAACCTGCCCCAAACCATGAAGATTGATGAAGCTGAGGTCTTGGGCACTGCTAGACAGTAACAGTCTGGAACAGGGGCAATATGAAGGCCATACAAGAAATATATGAGAGTTGAATGAGGACTATAGTATAGTGGGGCCTGTTTATTGGGGTCCCCCTAGTTTGGGATACTACCACATTATTGCTAGTATCCAACTGTTACTGAGTGGGGGCAGTATGGAACCTAGATCATAGGTTCAGGCCCCCAAGGCAGGCTGAGATAGTTGAAGCTGATTTAGGGTCTAGGTTTTCTGGTTTAAGGTTTCAGGTTTAGGGCTTAGGCTGACCTACCGCGGGTTGGACTTTGGGGGTGGGTGTTTGAAGAGTGGAATGCCCACTCTAGATGTTCTTTTGCTAAGAACGTGGGGTTTTGCTGGCTGGTTATGCCAGCATCTTTCGAAGAACGTTTTTGCACATTTCGGTCTGGCAGGGGCCGCTGCTAAACAGTGTGTAGCCGAAACAAGTGCGTGCGTGAGCGCTAACGAGCTTGCCATAATCTGAGCTGGGGCGCTCGAAGCGCCCAAAAACTCACATATACACATAATGATCTCCCTTAGGTGGACCCCCCACCCTGTAACAGTGGCATAATAGGAATGTAAGAGGATCCTAGAATAGAATCATCACTATGCATTGTAGGTGGGGGTTCCACCTGAAGATGTGTTTGTACCCTAAACTCCTAGTATCCTTTTTAGTATCCCCTACAGTGGTCCCCTATATAATCCCCTATATAAGCCCCTTCAAGGAGTTTAGACTGTAGCTCATGTGTTTGTACCCTAAACCCAAAACTCCCGGCAACCTGGGACAGGCGCCTCGATGCTGGCATCGAGGCCTAGAGTATCCTGGTCAAACTGAATGACTGCGGGTCCCGAAGAGATCACCTGGATTCAGGGCCCGGAATTCAGGAAACAATGGGTACATAAAGATAGAAGATATCTATGTATATGTGTAAATGCATAAGGTTCAAGAATTACGGTTTGGGATTTAATTGGGGAATGTTGGGGATTAGAATCACTCTGGGTACGTGCGCAAGGTTTATGGCGCCCAGTTTACCTGCACACGACCCCTGGGACCTGCGGAACTAGAGGACGCAAGAATCCGCTGTAGAATCGAACCCGTGGTAAGATCTGCGTGGGGACTTCGCAAAACTCAAAAGCCGATGTTGAGATGAAACCATGTCGAACATCTTCAAGGGTATCCCGCCTGATCTCCATGATTTTGCGGAACTGTAAAAATGTGTCTGAATGTTTGGAAGAAGTGAGCCAAATGCTGTTTAAAACTGAAGGCCAGGTTCCTACACACGCGTACAGAACTGACAGAACTTGACGAGACCACCAGACTGTACACTTGAACCTTACCCCAGATGCTTGCACATAACCAAATTGATCCCGTAGCCCAGAAGTCTGTTGCAAACCCCTGCAAAGACCCGAGACCCTAAAACAAAAAAAGTAGGCTTCCCATAGTTGAACTGAAGGACTTCGGTGGACAGCATGGTCAGCTTGTTTTGGATTCGCGGGCTGTGGAGGACCTGCACAAACGCTTGATTTTCGCAGGCGTGAAATGTACTATAGTAGTTTCCATTTTCTTTTCCATTATCCCGATGTAACCCCTATATTGGGATGATGGAACATAATATGGAAACTACTAGAGGCTGCTGGCTTAAGGTCTGCGGGTTGCAAGTTTCAGGATACGGCGGGTTTTCGGCCTAGCGTTTCGGGGTCGAAAGCCTTTGGACTTTGAGTCTTTTGAGTTGAACGCATCTACGGCTGTAAAGCTTTGTTGCCACCAGGGTGTGCATATGCATTGGCATTGCGCCATGACATGAAACGTGACTTGCGGCACGTGTTCCACACTTCATGCACCCTGACAACCCGGTACTATCTTGTTCGGGCTTGAGTGTTCTTCGAATATTGGACTCTTTTGCAGACAGTGATTTAAAAAACGAACTATGGAATTGTGGATTGTGATTCTGGGTTCTCTCAAATAGGATTACATAGGGATTATGAACGTCCGGGTAGGGATCGTGTTTGAAGCCTGCAGGACACCAGGCCTACATTGACCTAAACCTCTTGGGGCGAGGATGTGGGTTTGGGTTTAATGCGGTTATATAGGGGCAGTTAATATTGGGATAATGGCAAAGACAATGGAAACTATCATTTGGGGTTTTGGACCCTCACTACCTGATGAAAGGCTTTGTAGGGGCTGGGCCCATAGCAGCCCGATGACATTGTGGCATTATAGTGCACTAAGGCTCTGCAGACTTTTTGTGTCAACAGGAGGGCTGTTTCCAGCCAAGGCCTTCAGGCGCCCAAGCCTAAAGGCCCGAAGCCCACAACTCTGAAATTCAAACCCTTAGGTGCCCTAAGCCGCAAATCGTAAACGCCTATCTAGCCCGAAAGCCCTACCCCAAATTACAAAAAAATGAGTTGGTAGGCAGCTCTACCAGGACCTTCTAGGAAAGTAAGCGAGTTCAATTTAACTACCTGTCCCGAATGATCAACCCGCCACACGCTGCTGAATATTCCCCACAAAGTAATATGTTTCTACGTTCTGGGTATTTACTTCCTAAGCGCGTATAGGTTGATTAGCATGAGGTGGAGAAGCTTACTGTCTTCAGATTACTCATGCTTCGTGGGGAATTGTACTGCACCTAGACACCATACATTATGCTGCACTTTTTCAAGGATTACCAGGGCAGAATAAGGTAGTTCTTCAAGCTTCACAGTCAGGCTTATAATATGGGGGCTGCATAGAATTACTAGAGATCCAGCATGGCTGTGTCAAAGAGCTTGTAGGACTCGGGCGGGTTACTCCACTCACTTGGTCTTTCCCTCCCAGAACTGACAGGGAAAGCCATATGTACCATAGTCTAAACTCCTAGTATCCCCCTTGATCACCCCTATAGTAGTCCCCTATATAACCCCCTTTACGGAGTTTAGACTATAGGTCATATCAACAGCAAGAACATCTTCAAAAGCTTCAGACGTAGCATGGAAACCTGTACAAGCCCCTGGCAAAAGGATGTAAGCTACGTCTGGGTGGCTTTTCAGGAACGCAACTTCACCTCACTATTTACAATATACCAGTGCATCATGGTAGCTTATTCAACGTTGATGCTGTTAATCAGAGCGTAAAACCCCACACCCTAATCCCTAGACCCTAGACAATCAAACCTAAACCCTGAATCTTAAACCCTAAACCCTAAACTTGGGCTCCGTTTGGCAGGGGTACATGCCGCAGCCCGGAAGAATCCACCCGTGCACCAGAGCCTGCTTCCAGTAGCCCTTGAAGTGGTCTTCCATAGTTCCCTCAAAATTGAGATTTTAGTTTACGGTTTAGGGTCGAGGATTTAGTTTAGACTGTAGGGCTGGGGCTTAGGATTTAGTTTAGAGTTTATAGCTTTTAGTTTAAGGTTGAGGATATAGCTTAGAGCTTAGGATTTACTCCAAGGCTTAGGGTTTAGGATCTACTTTAGGGTCTAGGGCTAAGTTTAGGGTTCCGGATTTAGCTTGGATGTAGGTTCCTGCGCCCACATTACCATCTAGGCTATCAGGCTTCGAGTCTTCTTCGGTCATCTTTGGGAATCCTAAACCCTGTACCCTTTAGGGAAATATGGTTAGTTTCCATGTATTTTTCCCTTTTCTTTTCCATTTGATTCTCCATTATTGGGAAGTACTTTCCCTAATCCCTAGAAAGCCCAGCTGCTGCCACGATGGCTTGGGTGATCTTGTCGGACGTGAACTTGAGTGCGCCAGGCCACTCCTGAGCTGGCCGCCCTTGTTGGTACTGGGCTTCTACGAAGCAATTGGACCAGGGTGGCTGCGAAGACGCTAGGGTCTCCTTCTCTATCATTTCCCAATCGCTTAAGTTCATGCCGTGGGCACGCGCACGTAAGGAAATGCGAAGAATCAAGTACCAAGAATGAGATGAAGGACAAGAAAGCATACTGGAGTGCCGAAACTAAACGCAACAAAGAAGAGAATTTTGACAGTAATGACACTGACGCTGCAAGAGTGCAGATAAGACCCTGGATGGAGGGTTTTGGGAACTTTCTCTTGTCTAAGTGACGGGCTATGGGGCCGAGCTTCAGGGCCCAGGGCTTAGGCTTTCGCTTTCCAGGGTTTAGGGCTTAAGGCCTGGGTTTTTGCCGGAAACAAGAATGGCGGCAAGAAGGAGCCAAAAAACAACAATCCATCACTGGGCCGAGAGACCGTCCATGGCTCAATCCGTGGCACCTGCACTGGAAGCACCCCGGTGTACATCCCTCAAACACCAAAACGCGAAGACTCATGACTCAAGCCTAAGTAGATGTCAGTGCCGTGGGTTATGAGTACTTAGTAAGTATGTTAATCTTCAAAATAACCGGGTTTTTACGTGTCTATAGGTCTGCTTACTAGCTAAATCCCCCTGCAGCTTGAAGTACTGTGGCTATGACAGGGTACAATTTAAGAATTAGCTTACCCAGCCTTGGACGCTAATCCCGCAGCAAACTTCAGGACATCCAGATAAGATGAAAAGTGACAATGACAATAAGCATAGCAGCCTTCATCGCATGTCCCTCTTCCATGAACTTTGGAATGGCAGGGGCGCTTTGGGGATTGCTTGGGCTTCTACATTACAGTCTCCATGAGCCCCAAAAAACACTATCCATGCCTTTTTCTGAAATCGTTTCCTATTGATTCTCCATTATTGGAATTTTTCAGGTTCCAACATTACATAAACCCTCGCAAGCACCTTGTTCTCCCCGCTTCCATTGCATGTTCCATGTTCTTTTCCATTCATTGCTCAAGTTACAGCTATTTTTGTTGGCCCCTGCAATAACCGGAGTCAAGATTGGATAGTTTACGACTGCCGTCTACTCCAGATCAATGCTAGCATGGAGCGGCCCCTTTCAAGGGCTTCTTGCGGCAATTAGGGCCCTTGTCATGCGGTTTGTGTATAGATTGGGGCCCCCCATTTTTGGAAGCACCCACATACCACGAGAACCCTAAAGACAAAAATCTGTCAAGCACCTGGAGACTGGATTTGGATTGATGGAAGAAATAGCAGCTGCAGAAGCCGCCCACACTCCTCCCCCCCCTCTCAGGGCGGCTCCGATAACCTCAGGGAGTATTACAGACAAGGTACCACATCGGGAATGAAGTGGGAAGAGGGGGAGAGAGCTGCCAGTTTGGAGCGGGAAGAGCAGAGAGATCATTAGAAATGAGGGAGAGGGTGCAGAAGAGGGGGCAGGGTTCAGGACGTGTGAAAGGCTTGGAGGAGAGAGGCGAGGAGGAGAAGGGGGGCCGGTCCAGATGCGAGGTCCCAACTGAAGTGGTCAAAATAGTTTCGTAGCTCCAAGAAGGCAAGGCAAAGTAGCAATTCTGAACTGGAGAAGCCAAACTGGTGAGGTGCGCATGTCGTGGCAGGAGGGCAGGCCGGAAACGCGTCAAGAAGGAGTTATGCAAAGAAGCACGAATATAGGTTGTGTGCCGGTGCAAGGCAGGCAGAGCGAGCGTGAGGGCGAATGATATTCAAAAGTGGTCGCTCAAACCTGAAAGGCAAACGAAGAGACCAAAGAAAACGCCGAAGGGTGGCAGGCAAAACAACCGCAAGCAAGCAGGGGGAGGGATGAATCAGTCCAACGGGCTGCAAAAGGTGGCAAGTAAATTGCGAGAACCAAAGCAGGAAGGGGCAGTGCCAGCCCCGACGGCAAGGGGATAGGCGCGTGTAACAGCAATCAGCCACAACAGAGCAAGGGTGAAGAAAACCAATGCAGAGTAATGCTACATTGAAAAGGACACCCAAGTCACAGGAATGAGCCACAGCCAAAATCACACAAACGCGCACAAAAGACAGGGCAAGGCCACAAGGAGACACCACAAACTAGGTCACGGTCATAAGCCACATAGGAGCACATGAGGCACCCAAACACAAAGGCCTACCACCAAAACAAGGAGAGTAACAGCGAAGCTCCATATAGGAGAGCATCAATACAGGGCAAGACAGCACGCAAGGCAACACGGGCATCGCCCAATAGCGCACAGATGGCACGCAATAGGACATTATGATGGTGCCAACAAGAGACAATGCCAGTACAAAAAGAACGGACAGCGTCCAACAACACATAAAGGCGAGGGCAACAACAGTTCGAGGCAGAGTACACAGGGTCACAGGCTCACCGATTCAACAACGAGTGGACGATGGCCAATTGTACATAAAGGCTCGCGCGAAGGCACTAGGATTACGACGGCACAAGGCCAAAATCCGGCAACAACGCGAGAATAAGCCAGGCCAGCGCAGATATGGTGTGATGCCACCCAGCAAAGCAGCACCACTGCGAAACTCCAGCACACACCACAAAAACTCGAATGGGAGACTGCAGATAGCGCACATGGGAGCGCAACAATGCGGAGCAAGGCCACACAGAAGGAATCGGCGCCACAAAAGGAATTGGCCAGTGCAACTACACGCAGGAGCGCGCAAAACGCAAGGGAAGTCTTCCATGAATGAACGGGCCGCACGTTTCGCGACACGATCACAAAGGGAACCGGCGATGGCCAAAGGTCACGAAGGTGTGCATCAATAAACTGCACCAACAAAAAAGAATCCAACCACAAAAAAACTCACAAGGAAACACAAAAAAAAAACGTGTGAATGCTGCTCTGTCGCCCTTCTGGCACGGGTGGGGATGGGCAGCGGGTGCTCACCCCACTACTGTTGACCCCGGGTCGCCGGGACCAGGCTAGTCCACCATCCGCCTAGGAAAGCAACTGAAGAATATAGAGCCCTGGCCAGGCTGTGTGACTCTGGTTGGGATCCATGAAGTGATGGATTTGGCATCACGGCCTAAGCCATGTACACACCTCACCCCACCCCCGGCAACCACCAGCCACCCTTACCAAAAAAAATCCAGATAAAACCCGCCTCGGATATTCCCTAATTGCTTCGCGAAATGTAGGATGGAGGTAGATTCCTTCAGCTCTTTTCCGGGTAGGAGATTCCTATAATGAGGATTGCAAATTCTGAATGTATACAAGGGCACTGCTACTTTTTGAAATGCCCGTTCTGGTGGAAATCCGAGGGAGTCCATGCGCTGGCCTTGGGCGATGCCACAATTCCGAGCTGCTCGATCTCCTTCAGCTGTGGACCCTCCCCACACAAGCACCCTACCTCGTGAAACCCTGAACCTTACAAAAAAAACTAAACAACAAAAACCCGAAGCCCTGAACCCTAAGCCGTAAACCCTCAGCCCTAAATGCTCAATAATTAGCCACCCACACCAGCCGTCCGAAGAGTTCCCTTTCCAAGGTTCCCCGCTTGAATGCTGCTAATCTAGGAGCCTAACGGATTAGAATTGGGATTTGAGGTAGCTTGTATTGTAGCTATAGTATCAGGATTCAGAAGGCATTGTCTTGGTGAATATGGAACTTCTGCAGTACCCGCCCCTAGGCGAAGATGGAACCTGGGAAACAAGACAACTGTCCATTCAAAACAAGTTCATATTAATTACTATCTTAAGCCCCCAGGTCCCCAACATGAAATATTCCCGTTTCGCTATACTATAACATGTTGCGAACACTGACACAAGGCGGGCGGGGGAGTTTTGATACTAGGGCAACGTGATTAGTTTTGAGGAGCATAGTTGACCCTGAGCCCTAAACCCTAAACCCTAGGAGGGACGTCAGGGTGTAAGAATTAGCGATTAGCTTTGGCCCCCTCCAATAGGAAAACAATGAGTGGAGAGTTCTTCCTTCACCTAGTCGTGGGTAGCGACCTAACTAAACTTATCTTTAGGGTGCTTCAGGCGTAGTTGTTCGGCTTTATGAAAGCGACCCTACACAATAACTCAAAAGGAACTATATGCTGGGAATTGTACACCCTAGAACCTCTTTACGTATGCAGGTAGCTCGGCATGTACGTGTGTATAAGCGGGTAGGTTGGTGTGTGGGCATGGGAGCACAAAGTTGGCTTAAAACAAGGGGATTGCACAGTGTCTGGCGAATTTCGACAAGCCCGAAAGCCTGAAACAACTGCATCAGGGCTGCCAGAAACAACTCTATTAGGGCTCAGGGCTTGGGACTCATTTCTACGAAGCAACATTTATGATTAGATCTGTTTCAATCGCTCAGGAACATGGATGGTTCTGGAATAACTTGAGGGTTTTGTGGCGGGTAGACCGTGGCAATGGTTGGAGCTTGGCAATGGGAAAGAACTAGCTGCCTGGGTACTGAACCCACTCAGAAACAGTTGGATAAGATTTATATTGAAGTGATAGATAGCCTTTTTTCTTACCGGATTTTTCTTACCGCAGTACCCAACTAATCACACCTGAGGGCAACGTAAGCCTTGCCAGGACATCTGGGCCCGATAGCCCAAGCGTTTATCCTGAACCCCAGACCCTCATGGGTTTCCCTAGTACCTCCCTCGATACTACCCTCCTAGATTCACCCCAATTAAGCTAATTCGGCTGTGAATCTTGAATGACCGTAATTAAGGGGGGAACCTGGGGGTAGTATAGAGGGGGGTACTTGGGGAACCCATGTAACCCTAGCCCTCCCAACCCCTGAGACCTGGATTCTCTAGACCTGACACTCCTCAACCCTAAACCTCCAAACCATAAAAACCCAAAGCCCTGGAGTTTCTGCAGCTCAGCGAACCCCTTCATAATCTTGAAACAATTCTAAATCCTAAATTGTAGCTTCCATTTTCTGTTCCATTTTCCTTTACACCCCCAACCCCTGTGTAGCCCTCAACCCTCAACCTTGTATAACCCCTGTCCTGGATCAAGGCAGTATCTTCGGGCCGGCTGGCGAGAGCCTGCAGAGGGTCCACTTCACCTGGAGGCAGGTGATCGGCTTTGAGTCGAAAACCTTAAATCCTAAACCCTAAATGGGTTTAGGGTTTAGGGTTCAGGCTTTAGGGTTTAGAGGCTAGGCTTTAGGGGTTCAGGGTTTAGGGGTTCAGGGTTTAGGGTTTAGGGGTTTAAGGTTTAGGGTTTAGGGTTTCCTATCTGTAGGGCCTAGGGTGTAAGGTTCAGGGCTTAGGGTCCCGTGTTTAGGCAAACGAGGTGGGCAGTTCCTGTAGGTGGCTCCTGGTTCCTCCTTGGGATACTAAGAAACTAGGCTTGTGTGTTCCTTATTAAACTTGCTGTTGGTCAAGCTTTGAAGCCATATTCAACGTCGACTGAGGTTTAGGGCAAAAATCCATTATTGCACCCTAAACCCTAAACCCTAAACCCTTAGGATTGGAGGCTTGGGGCTTACGGTGTAGGTTCTGGGGCTGACTTGGGTGTTGGTGTTCAATTTAAGGCCTGGGATGGCCTAGGGTGTAGGGCTCAGGAAAAGGGCGGTAGGGCTTAAGGGGTTTTATCACAAGGTCACAAGGGTTAAGCTTTTACCCTACGGCTAGTAAGAACTGAAAGGATGGAACATAAGGATTTTTGCTGGATCGTGTCCTCCATTTCCACTAACCACCACCCAGGGGAAGCACCCAGAAACTGGCTGATACTTGGACAAGTACCCATCAAGGATTTGTTGTGGACCTAGGATCACGACTGGTGAGTTCGTCCTAAGCCTTTACAGAAAGCCTTTTTGGGATTCCATGCTCCCTGTGATACCAGAAGCTTGCTTGCAAGCCCTAAACCCTGAAACCTGAACTCATATGAGCCCCAGACTGAATTAACAGTATATCCCTTAACAGGTCCCCCCCAAAACCCTATATCGTCCCCTATAGGTCCTCCCCAACCTAAATTTAGTGCGTAGCTCATATTAAAAAAAAGTGTCCTAAACCATAAACCAAGCCCAGTGGCACGCTGTGGACAGCTGCTTGACGCCCATGTAGTCCAAGGCACCAACCACGTCCAGGGTGTCAGTCAGCGGAATGATCCTTTTAGCTTTTAGGGCTCAGTGTTTGGAGGAGTTTAGGGTTGAGGGTTTAGGAGTTAGGGTGTAGTGTATAGAGCATAGCTCAAAAAGGCCCTGGAAACCAATGTTGAATTGCAACCTCCTCGATAAATCACCTCTTTTTGACGAGTAGCACTTCCCTTTGGATCAGTGACCCCGTTTGGGGTGCCCCTTCAATGGCAGGCTGCTAGACATAAGGACATTGTTTATGGGGCTCCCTGTTCAATGCAAAGTTTTGCTGTCAGCATGGGTAGTTGTCAACCCCTTGTCCAAGGTACGTGTTATCCAAATCTAGACACAGTAGGGAACTTGACTAGGGCCTTGGGGTAGTTGGTATACGATACGTATAAGTGGATTGCTGGGGAACAATGCCGGTAACTACTCAGGCTTCATCATTGCACATTCCTAATAAGCCTCAACATAATGACAACTTCCTTTTTCCTCCATGCTATTTGTAGTGTGAATCTCCGGTGTGTTATGTAATGCCCACTTACTTCTCCATGTGTGTCCATCTTGCTGGTTACGCGGGTTTCTATTGTACATCATCCCGATATACCTGCATATCACCCCAGTTTCCATTTTTTTATATGATTCTCCTGTACTGGTAAGTATTCAAGGCTCTACATACATGAGCCATATGACGCCCCATATAACTCCACTTTCCATGTGCTTCTGCATTCTTGTTGACTGCACAGCCTCCATTGCATCATCATCGGGATAAACCCAAGTATCACACCAATCTCCGTTTTAAATCCATTGTCTTCTTACTGTGATTTTCCGATATTGGCAAATGTTGAAGCTTCTGCATTACCTAGCCCCCATGAACCCCAATACAATCCCGGTGTCCATTTCGTCTTCCATATTTTCCTACATTGCGTAACCCATGCAAAGCCCAATGCCATCCCAGATCCTATTTGAACTTGCATCTTCTCTCCCATGCGTTTCTGCATTATTGTTGATTACACCAACTTCTACATTACATGATCCCTGTGAACCCCAATATCACCCCGATCTCCATTCCATGTTCCATTCTTTTCCATGCGGGTGAGGAGAACAAAAGACAAAACAAGCCCACAAAGTGGGAACGTTTAGATGTCTAGGGCTCTGTTCTTCAAAAAGGGAGCTACGGGGATACTCCCTTCCCCTAATATTCAACCCCCCCAATCCGGGGAAGGCATCGAGTGTGCGCTCCATTTTGCGCCGAGTGTGCGCTCCCAATGCGTCGAGTGTGCGCTCCTAGGTGTGTTTCGAAGCAGAAATGCTACGCCGCACCAAGTTACCCTTGCCATCTGGCACGGATCGTGGCAATAGTAAAGCATGATGCACCAGGTTGAGAGGGCGTAAGAGATTCTTAGTTTTAAGCCCTAAACCCGAAAAAACCCTAAAAACCCTAAACCCTAAAAAGCCTAAAAACCCTAAACCCTCAAAACCCTAAACCCTAGAAACCCTAAACTTTAAACCCTAAAAACCCTCAACCCTAAGCCCTAGAAACCCTAAAAACCCTAAACCCTAGAAACCCTAAAGCGTAAAAGCCCTAAACCCTAAAAACCCTAAAAACCGCCTAAACCGCAAAAACCTTAAACCCTAAAAGCCCTAAACGCTAAAAGACCACCCTGAAAACACTAAACCCTAAAGACCCTAAAAAACCTAAACCGTAAAACCCCTAAAAAGAACCTAAAAAACCCATTAAAAATCATAGAACCACCTAAACCCTAAAAACCCTAAACCATAACTACAAACCCTAAACCCTAAAAACCCTAAAAACCCCAGACCCTAAACATCATAAACCCTAAAAACCACCTAGACCCTCAAAAGCCCTAAACCCTAAAAACCCTAAACCGTAAAACGCACCAAAACTCCGACAAAAAAAACATTAAAAACCATAAAACCACCTAAACCCCCAAAACCCTAAACCCTTAAACCCTAAACCCTAGAAACCCTAAAGACCGTAAACCCTGAAAACCACCTAAACCCTAAACACCCTAAACCTTGAAAACCCTAAAACCCCAAACCATAAAAACCTTAAACCCCAAAACCCTAAACCCTAAAACCCTGATGCTTGTGTCTAAAAACTCTAAACCCTAAACCCTAAAAACTCTAAACCCCAGAAACCCTAAACCCTAAAAACTCTAAACCCTGAACCCTAAAAACTCTAAACCCCGGAAACCCTAAACCCTAAAAACCCTAAACCCTAAAAACCCTAAGTCCTAAAAACCTTCAAAAACCCTAAACCCTAAAAACCCTAAACTCTAGAAACCCTAAACGCTAAAAACCACAAGCCCTAAAAACCCGAAACCCTGAAAAACCTAAACCGTAAAAGCCCTAACCCTAAAAACCCCAAACCCAAAAATCCTAAACCCTACAAACCGCCTAAACCCTAAAAACCCTAAAACCCAAAAAACCCTGAACCCTAAAAACCCTAAACCCTAGAAACACTATCCCCTAAAAATCTTTTTCCCTACAAACCCTCGGCAGTGGATGCAGATTTGAGGAGTGTGCGCAGGATGCAAAAAGAGTGCGCACTGGAGCACCCTCCCTCCACCCCGCCAATATTACATACACTATAACATACCACAATGGGGAATATCTAATATTGGGGCAGGTTTAATAGTACGCGGAAGGGATCCTAAACCCTAAAGCCTAAACCCGAAACCCTAAACCCGAAACTCATGAGGATGCAGCAGATCTTGCACTGCCCACACACCCCCACCTGGTAACTTATCAGATTTGGGGTGCATAGAGTGGTTCAGGACTGCATCACTCTACTACAAGGACCTAAATAATTACCGATATCTTATTGAAATCCATTTGAGGTACCATGGACCATAACTACAGAAGGAATATGGAACCATGATATTGGTAATTACTTAGGCCGCTATATTACAATTGGCCCTGTAGATCCTTAATCCCTTTCTTTCCTGTCCTCATATATCCCTCGGCCACGGCCTCAATTTTCCAACAAAATTATGAGGGGCCTTTTGGGGAACCCCCATAGTAAGGACTAATAGTACTTGGGCGTCTTTATTGGGTTCCCCCTATTTTCGAAACCTTAATGTAAATCCCAAACCCAAAACCCTACTTGGAGGTTCGGAGAGACCTTGGAAGTCTTGATAAGTGCGCTTATAACCCCAAAGGCTCCATTGGTTTAGGGTTTAGGGGTTCAGGGGTTCAGGGGCCTAGGGTTTATCAACCCCAGTCGTCCCCCATTCTTCACCCACCTTACCCTCCAAGTGCCGTATGTGCTATCAGGCCACTCAGTGTACTGCACGGTGACGTTGTACACGCTGGCCCGGAAGGCATGGATGCCTTGCGAGACTCCAAAACTTGCGTGTTTGGGGTTTTGTATCGGGATATGCCGAAATTAGTGTTACCATTTTGGGGGTCCCCAAGATACTAGGTTCGCTATTGGGGCACCATTAAAGATGCAAGCTGCACTTCGGGCTTTAGCATAACCAACATCAAGCATTATATGAGCCATTGTCTAAACTCCTAGTATCCCCCTTAATCACCCTTATAGTAGTTCCCTATATAATCCCCTATATATCCCCCTGTAAGGAGTTTAGAGTATAGCTCATATTATATCCAATAACGAACCGCTTTCGGTAGGACGCTTGTAGCCGTCCTGCGACCACTCCCCAAGGGCTGCTTGGCACCAGAAGTGGGAATAGATGTCCATAGTACTCCCTATATGGGTGGTTGTCAAAATTATGGTCCCTTTATGGATCCCTATACCTAATATTCAGGGTACCCAAAAAGGGACCATAATTTTGACATCCACCCATATAACCCTGAGAAGCATCCCCTTGCTGCCTACTGCTCACCTGTTAGTTTATAGTAAGCAGTCAGCACCGGTGTTCGTGCTCACATGGCTGAAGGGCTTTTGGCGTGCTTGTTGCATGTAAGTCCTCTCTAGCCTAACCCTCTCAGACTCCGAGACTATACTGACTGTACGTTAGGTGGACCCCCCACCCANNTTAGGGTCCTCTTATATTCCAACTATACCACTATTACAGGGTGGGGGGGGTCCTCCTAAACTATACGCAAATACCAAGTCCCGGAGTTAAAGGCTCAATTGCCTCTGCCTGGGATTCAGTTCGAAGTGGCAGAGAACCGAATGGATGTTAATCCCTAAACCCTAAACCCTAAACCCCAGTTTCCATTTCATTTTCCATTTCTTTGCTGTTTGATTCTCCATTATTGGGTACCATAGTATCCCCAAATAAAATACTACTCATATGAGGAGCCCTAAGCTTCAAGTATCCCTTAACACCCCACAATACATCTATGAAAATGCCCTGCACCCTACACCTGAAATCTGCAAAGACGGGTATGTGCCTGGTATTCCTTTACTGCTTAGCGGTGCTGTATGAATGAGGAGTGAAGTACTTGATCCCGAGGATAGGTCGTATTTTTGTAAGGATTTAGGCTTCGGGTGTATGGAAACCGTCTGTACTTATTCGCTCCCCTACTACGGCTTCAGTAGCAGCAGCAGCAGCCGGGAAATCTCAAACCCCTCAGCCCTAATGTCACACAGCCCCCCCTCCCCCTACGCATGTTGGCCATGAGAGAAGCTATTGAACTATTGAACATCAAGGGGGTTGGGGGGTCGTTTAATACTGGGGTAGATGATTTGTGGTCTTGATCTCCCCCTGCTCCCCCCTAAGCGCCCTAAATGCAGCTTAAACCCCTCAACCACTAAACCCTAAACTCTAGACCAAACCCTAAATTCTACAGCCTAAACTCCAAACCTTAAACTGCCAAGCTTCGGTAGGGCTGCCCAGCTTGGAATTTTCCTGTGGAGTCCGTGTCGATGTCGTAATAATCCAGCCTAGGGCTTAGGGTTTGGGCCCTAGTGTTTAGGGCTTACTCTCCCCAAGCGAACACGCAACTCCAGATAAGCCCAAGTCTAAACTCCTAATATCCCCTTTAATAGACCCTATAATAATCCCCTATATATTCCCGTTTCAAGTGGTTTATTTAAACTACAGCTCATATAGCTGGCGATCAAAAACGACAGTAATCTTATCTGGGTTCCATGTTAACTTGGGTGGGGATTAGGAGTTGCAAGGACAGACTGTGAGCCCCCTTCGAAGGCTTGCTAAGGGCTTTATGCAGAACCTCACCTCAGTATTTGCGTTCTGGGTTTGGGGGATAGCCCGTATGGGGGGGAAATTTTCCAGAACTCCACACAAACGCTGATGACGTAAACCCTGATGCCTCAGCCCTAAGCCCATGACCGATGATTCTCCCGGGATTCCATTAGGTGATTTGTGCGCACAGCTCCTACGTGGAGGGGGTTTAGGGTTTAGGTAACCCTAAACCCTAAAACCCTAAACCCTAAGATAAGCAGATCGTCTCGTAAGTGGAAACATTTTGAAGGTGTATACTTTCTTATAATGTTGTGGGGCCCAATGGAATGGTGGACATTTTTCTATGACTTGAGACACGTGCTCTTGGAATGAATGCTTGAAATTGAGATGCTGAACCCTAAACCCTAAACCCTACACCCTGAACCCTGAACCCTAAACCCTAAACCCTAAAACCCTAAAACCCTAAACCCTAAAACCCTAAAACCCCTAGACCCTATGATAAGCAGATCCGCGTGATGTTCTTTGGGACCACCTCCAGCTCGTCCAAGGCTTTGCCTGGGTTGCTGTTAAGGAACTTAAATTAAGTTAGGGTTTAGGGTTTAGGGTTTAGGGTTTAGGGTTCAGGGTTTAGGGTTTAGGGTTTAGGGATTATCCCCCTATAATGGAGAATCAAGTGGAAAAGAAAATGGAAAATGAAATGGAAA